>CM021102.1:370808106-370820777 GCA_007115665.2 Sequoiadendron giganteum
CTTTCAACCCTCAACCCTTAAACCCTAATCCCTCAACTCCTATAACCTCTACTCTATAACCTATTAATTCCTCATCCCTAAACCCTAAAGGCTTAAACCCTAACCCATAAACCCTCTACCCTCTACTGCCAATCCTATACCCTCTACCCTCAACCCTAATCGCCCAACCCTCAAACCCACTTGGTAAACTCTCTACCCTAATCCCTCAACCCTCTTGACCCTTAAACCCTCAACTCTTAAACCCTTAAACACTCAACCCTAAACCCTCGATCCTCAACCCTAACCCCTTAAACCCTAAACTGTTAAACCCTTTACCCTCTACTCTCTAACCTCTACCATCAACCCAATACTCTCTACCCTAAACCGTAATCCCTCAACCCTTAATCTCTCAACCCCTATAACCTCTACCCTATATATTGGACCCTCAACCCTAATCCCTCGACCTTATACCTTAAACCCTCAATCTTCAACCCTCAACCCTTAAACCCTCTACCCTTTACCCTATACATTAAACACTCAACCCTCAACCCTCAATCCTTAAACCCTAAACCCTCTACCCCTTACATTGGACCCTGAACCTAATCCTTCAACCATATACCCTCAAAACTATACCCTAAACCCTCTACCCTACACCAAGTAAACCCTTAACCCCAAACCCTTCAACCCTAAATGCTTAAACCTAAAACCTTCTACCCTATACCCTTAACCAAATACCCTCTACCGTCAAACCTATTCCATCAACCCTCAAACCTTAAACCCTACTACCCTAGAAACCATCAACCCTATAGGTCCTCCATCCTAATCCCTCAACCCCTATCACTTTCTCTCTATCTATACATCTCACCTCTCCCTCTCTCCCTCCCTCCCACGCTCTCTAATTATCTTTATCTACCATCTCCCTCTTTCTGCATACCTCTCGTTCAATCAATCCCTACCACCCTCTCTCACTCCCTCTCACTACCTATCTCTCAAGTCTCTCCCTCTAACCCCCCTCACACTCTCAAGTCTCTCCCTTTCGCACCCTACCTACATAACCCTCTCTTCTCTCTTCTCTCTCTCTCTCTCTCTCTCTCTCTCTCTCTCTCTCTCCCTCTCCTCAATCTCTCCCACCCCCTCTCTCCCACCCCCCCTCTCTCTCCCTCCCTCTATCCCTCCCACCCTACCTAGCTAAGTCCCCCTCAATCCAACCCCTTCTCTCCTACTCCCTCTCTCTTAAACTCTCACATCAACCCCCTCTCCATCTCTCTAGACTCTCTCTAAACTCTCCCTTCATCTAAAGACAACATAAATGCATGCATACAAGCATAATACATTTGTACATATAATCTTACATCCATACAAGCATACATACATACATGTACATAAAAATATATTAGCATTTAACATAAAGTAAGAAATAATGCGAGCGCGTTTTAACGCGCGCGCGTTATGGCTCAGTAGACATGTTCCCCGCAGAAGCAAAAACCATGTAAAGTGATAAATAACGCGCGCGCGTTATAATGAGAGCACGTTATAATGCGCTCGCGTTATATCTTGCTTTGAGAATTACCGAACTTTAAGCTTGGTATTGCCTTGGAATTCCAACCCAAAGGTTTGGAGGGCATTCCCAATGACCAGAAATGTGTTTTTAAGAAATCCACCATATTTCTCATAATCGAGTTCGTGCTCACTGTCAGGATTGCACGTGGTTCAATATCGACAAAATCGAGCACATGGGTAATGTTGGGTTATCTCTTAGCTATCCAACGATGTTTGGTCTTTCAGCCATAATTTATTTTATCTGTATGTCTTTTTTTTGCCAAAAAGCAGTGTTTGGTATTTTTTCGTTATAAATTAACCGTTCATCAATTTTTCAAATAAATTACATTTTTAGAAACTAGACTCCATTCTACAAAATTAAAAAATTAAAAAAAAAACAAATCAATTAGTTTCCAAAATTTGTAGGGGTAGCACGGCCAAAATTCTATTTTCAAGATATGTCCACTTCGCAAATTCGTAAAAAATCAAATATTCATTAAAAAATTATCAGAAAAATCGTGCATCAACTACATACTGTTAGCTAACTTCTGACCGTTGCGATTTTAAAAATACTAAAAAAAAGTTCACCGTACGAGGGTTGTACAAGAGTTGCTATATTATGTTTTTCTGACAAAAACAACACCAATTTGTGTACGTCCCTCGTTTGAACCCCTTAATCTCAATCATTTTCAAAATAAATTAGTAGTTTAGAAAGTAGACTTGGAGCACTTGAATCCTTCTTTTTGTTCCATCTCAAAATTTTGAGTCTAAGTATCCTCAATTTCACGTCCAAGGTCAGTATTTCCCAATTTCAGGAAAAAGCTGTCCACTTAAGTCCCCTTTTTGGGAACCATCTTGGTGCACTTACCCATATGCCTCCTGCCATATATTAATATTTATGTAATATATAATATATATTATTATTATATTAATATTAGTATTTATGTAATATTATTTATTTAATTTTTTTATTGGTAAGCTTACCTTTTTTAGGGAAGGTAAAAACCCAATTTTTTAATTTGATTCACTAATTCTCAGTCAAAGGGTCAATTATGTCACTTATTGAGGTATGATGTTGATTATTCCTTACCAGACTGTAAGCCTCTATGTGTCCATCCCTCACACACGTTGGAGCTCCAAGAGGCGTTGATGTTGCCACCTTGTGGCCAACGTGTCTTGAGGAAGAGAGGACTTGACGTCAACCTTCGAATGAATGAATGAATGAGATTTTACTAACGTCCATGAGACCGAAACAGTCTAAGGGACCAAGGAACACAAAAAAAAATTATGCAAACTCCAAATTCCTCTCGATGCTAGACCTTCTGTTATGAATTTTGACCAAAAAGCTGGCAGTCATGTTGATCTTCTCCTCATCGAATAACTCGTGCAGATTGTCAATCCTTAAGTGGTCCACATATTGAGTATGGAGATCCTGATAGGTTGTGCACTCCTTGATAAAGTGCCATTCTGTCTCCACCGCTCCTTTGCTACAAAACTTGCAAATTTTGTCCTCCCAAGCTTCTTTAGGAATAGTCCACCTTTTGGTCTCACACCTAAGATGATGAGACCCGGTCCTCAACTGAGCAATTAACAACCTTGCTTTCCCTTTAATATCTGCCCCTAAATAAAAAATTTCACCGTGTTCCCAAGTTGGGTTGAACTCTTTGATATAGTGTGCTTTTTTCTACCCAATCTGCTTTGTCCACATGGCAGTCGTGAATTTTTTGGTAACATAAATTTTAATTTCCTCCTTAGTGTTCGGACACTCATGCAAGATGATGCCCCATTTACTCAGCCAATTGACATTTTGTTTCATCCACATTTTCTTCCTACGGTTTAAGGCCTCCTTCACAACTATTTTGGGCCAACGGTGGTTATCCATGTTTTCAACCTTCTTTAAGTAGTTTAGCAAGCGAATTATAGCCAAAGCCTCCAATGGAAAGGTTCCCGATTCAGCCAAGAGAATATCATAAGGGACTAAGGTTGCAGGTAATGGTATGTTTTTGAATTCTTTCAAGTTGTCTCCATCGATACTTTGACATGCTGCTACCCCACACTTCGCAGCCATAAAGAACTACCGGAGTGACTAGCAAACCAAAGAGGGTTTTCTTAGTCTTCCAATCCCAAAGTTCAACTTTCCTGCACCTATTTTGAAGTAAGAAAGAAGTTTTCCAACCTCCTTGTATCCTTTTGGTTCTACTAGTCTCCCAGCTGAGCTTATAGTGAAAGTCAATTCCAAGGTATTTGTATTCTTTTACTATCTCCAGAGGGTTGCCTTCAAAAAGGAATTCATCATGATTCCTTTTCTTCTTTAGGGAAAAGATCATGATTTTAGTCTTTGTGGTATTCACTTGCATTCCCACTTCCTGGCAAAATAGATCTAAGGCCTTCAAAACTTCTTTCAAACCATGTGCAGATTTTGAGATTAAAATAAGATCATCAGCATAAAGAAACAATTTCACCACATACCTAGCCAACTGAATACCCCCTTCTTTGCTCATTTCATTTAACCAACATTCCAGCTTGTCAATGTATAGCCCAAAAAGAGTGGGTGATAGAGGAAAACCCTGTTTGACCCCGATATCGCTGCCAAAACACTCAGACATACCTTCGCTTGTTCTGATTTTTGCTCTGACCTGCTCATAAAGCCTATGGACCGCAGCCCTGTACTCGTCTGGTATATTTAATTCAACCATTATGTTCTATAGTTTGTCTCTAGGTACTGTATCAAAGGCATTTTTAAGTCAATGAAGCAGCAAAAGTCTTCTTCACCTTGAGTGTCCCATGTTTTCTCAATCATATGCCTAAGAGTGATGCAATGATCAATGGTAGAGTACTTAGGTCTAAAACCAGCTCCCTCTTTTTTTGCCCAACTGTTGATTCTACACTCTAACATGCTCCCAAAAATCTTGCCAAAAATAGGATTGACCATAATATCGCGGTAGTTGGATGGGTTATTAATGTCACCATTTTTGTAGAGAGGGATGATGACACTAGTTGTCAATTTCGATGGAAAACCATCCTGAGTAACATCGTTGAACAACCTTTTGATGTGTGGAGCAAGGGTTTCCACTCCCCACTTTAGGAATTTAGCTTGCAGCCCGTCAATGTCCATCACTTTACCACTTGCTAAACTTTTTATACCTTGCTTGATATCCTCAATCGTGAAAAGCTCTCTTGACGTGCTAACCATGGGAGGGGATTTTTTCCCCTATGTTCTCTCATAAAGGTGTTTTTCATATTCTAACCATTGAATATCTGTTATGTTATTCTCAATCTACTTTCTCTTTTGTTGCAACTCCCTCCAAAAAAAAAGTCTATTCCGATGGATGGGACATTTCCCATGCTTCGCCACCTCCTTAATTTCATTTCCCTTCTATTGTTCATTCTAAATTTTAATTCATTGGTACTCATTGCCATAAATGAATATTATTCCAAATTACAAGCCTTGTGTGATAGATATTTGGATTTTGCTCGAAGATTTCCTAGTTTTTCCCATTATTTCTCACATTTAGGATCAATCTTTAAGTATGGCTTCAACTCTTGCCATTTGTTTTGCTAAAAATATTGATTTGTTTGTCGCGATGGAAACTCCTATTGTTCTTCATAGTGATAGAAGCCAGCTATCCTTTATAGGTGAGGTCACTGATCACAGGATGAAATTGGTGCTAAAGGAGCAAGGTATACTTACCAAGAAGGTCATTCATCTCATTCTGGGTGAAAATTTTCTTAATTCTGAAGAACATTATAGAGTTAATTCAGATATACCTGATCGGTTTGTGGCGTCATTGTTAGATCTTTGCATTCCATAGGGAGTGGTTGGGAGCATGGCTCGCAAATTCTTCCACCCACAGTTACTAGCTGATCTTGACTGAGTCTTAGGTACAACTCAGCCAGGAGTTGGGGTTCCATGTCCGCATGATCTCGGGTGCACTGGTGCCCCATTACTCTCTTTTCTTTTGGATGTTGAGGGTGAATAACTTTTGCTACACCTCAAATGCACACTTTATGGATATAGGTTTCTCTGCAAGCTTTACCAGTATGAGCCCATCGAGGACTTTGACTAGATGGATGAATTTCATCTATATGAGACTTTTTGACATCATAATCTGGCTAGGTTTTTGGGTTAAAGAATACAATATGATTGCCCAGTATAGTTAAAGGCAAGAAAACGTATGGGGAAATCCCATTTTGATATAGGGATTTGTATAGCTTCTAGTTTACTAGTTTTCCATAAGCTACTCTCGATGGAGAAAGACTTCCCGATTAGGCAGTTTCAATTTTGTTTGCTACTTTTGAAATCATGGTGCAAAATATGTTTGAAAAGTATTTGAACTTTATATTGCAAACATATATATAATAATTTTATCCTCCTGTTGTTTAAACATCAAAGAGGGGTAATTTTTTTATTAAAACAAGAAAATGTTACAAAGCAAGGGCAATAAATAGCCTGATCAAGTTCCACCAAGTGATCCAGCTATTGAGACAAATCCAGGGGTAGTTGACCCCAATCCACCACATTCCAATCATGAATATAATCATGAATATAATCAGAAGCCCATTTAGCCAAACAATCAACAACACCATTCCATTCTCTAGGAATATGAGTGAAAGTAATATACTCCAAAGAAGCACAGAGAGTGAGAATTGTTCAATAATCAAAGCCAACTTCCAGCTCACATCATCTAAATGTCGCCTATTCAGTAAGTTCACCACAACCTAGGAGTCACACTCACATATGATCCTTCGTCATCCCAATTGACTTCCCCTCTCCATATCCAATAAAATGGCCTGAGCCTCCATTTAATTATTAGTATGTAGACCCTTATAAACAAAGAAGATAAACTGAACATCTCCAAAGCTATCCTGACCAACACCGCTAATGCTAGCATGACCTGGATTTCCATGAGAAGAGCCATCTGAGTTGATTTTTAGAACTCCATGAGGAGGATGGGACCAACTTCCCTCCCTATTCACCTTCGAGGTGGGATGTCTACATCTATTGCGCATGAGTTGTCATTGTGGAGGAGGAAGATGAATATTATTACAACAACCAACATCACGAGGGTCCACCAACATAGTCATATCACATGCAGTGATAATAGTTTCCCCCAAAGAATGTAGAATTTTCCACCATAGGTGAGGGGCCATCAACAACACATCCTAAAAAATCTACCTATTCCTCTCCAACCACAGGTTCTAGATAATAAAGTATGGGCCAAGATCCCAAGTATCCTAAAGAAAGGAGGTAGAAACAGGGGCCCTAGCCCACCGTTCCCCAAACTCTGCCAATGAGGAAACATGCTAATAGGTCGTATTCCACACCCTCCACCAAAAATGCCAAATCTCCCTAAAATAGGAACATTGGAAGAAGATATGGGAGACACTCTCTTCATAGGCACGACACAAAACACACATAGAAGGGCCTTGGAAACCATGCTTACATAAATTATCCCAAGTAAGACACTGATTTTGAGCCACTAACCACATGAAGAAATTGCACTTGGGCCATGACAACTTGTGCCACACTTGCTTCCACCAAGGGGTCTCAATGTCACCAAACAACTGCCTACCCAACTGCTTATAACCAATAGACATAGAGTACTTTCCAAACAATTCTAACCCATCCTAAGCCAAGACATTAGGTCCCCTTAAATAATTACAAGCATGGGAAGCCAAAAGCTGGGAAAACTCATGCCTATCCCCCTCAGACCCTCCAAGTGGCCACTCAGAAGGATGCTTCCAACGAAAACTTACAGCCAAACCACAATGTTGCGCCACCTTATAATGCTCCATGGTATCCCAGCCAGCCACAATAAAAACATCACAAAGGGACTAGAGGTGAGGAAAAGAAGAGAGAATAGGAGGGTGCCCATCCCAAGAATCAGACCAAAAAAGAGTCTGTGACCCCGAATAATAGATCCAAAAAAATGCACACTTAATCAATTGCGCCCCCACTTTCAAAGTATGCCAAATCATAGAACCACTCCCTTCCAGAGGATAGCAAGGAACCTCCAAAGAAGAAACACCCTAAAGATATTTATGGTTGAGAATATGAGCCCATAACTAATGTTGATTGGTATACCGATGCCAGTAAAACTTGGCAGCGAGAAATTTTTTGTTCAAAATAGCAGAGCGTAAACCAAGACCACCCTCCTGCTTTGGTCTACACACAAATTCCCACTTAACAAGGCTTCACTTTGAAGACAAAAAATTACCGCTCCAAATAAATTGACATGAGAGAGCATCAAAGTCCTTTAGGAAATACATTAGAGTCACTTGAACAAAGCACCTATAGATGGGAAGGGCCTGGATAACATACTTGAGAAGATTCTCTCTGGCAGTTGTAGACAACAACCGATGATTCCAATGGGTAACCTTCTTCCTTAGCTTATCAAGCAACAGCTACTAGGAGGACCTAGGTTGACGACCAACCACAAGAGGAATACCCAAAATAGACAAAGGGAAGAGACCCTATTTGAAACACAAAATAGCTTGCAATTCACCGCTAGATAGCTAGAGGATTATTAAAGAAGAAGATAGAAGACTTCTGATCATTGAATTTATGGCCCAAAGCTGCAAGGTAGATATCCAAAGTTTCCCTGAAGGATTCAACCTCTCGAATATGAGCCAAACCCATAAGAGAGGTGTCATCCACAAATTGGAGATAAGAAAGAATTGGCAAGCCCATCCCCCACTGCCACCCATGAATCAAGCTTTGAGAAACCTAAGATTTAAGAAGCCGACCCAACCCCTCTGCTATTATAATAAACAAATAATGAGAGAGTAGATCTCCTTGACGAAGGCCCCTAGTAGCCCCAAAAAGCTCAAAAGGTTCACCATTCACAATAACTGAAAAAGAGGAAGACTTCACATAGCTCAATATCCAGCTCACCCAATTAGAGGAAAAACCAAAGGCCAATAGAATCTTTTGGAGAAAACTCTATTTAAATTTGTCATAAGCTTTGGCCATATCCAACTTGATAAACATAGACCTATCCTTAGAGTTTTCCATGGAATGAATGACTTCAGACGCCACCACCACCCCATCCAAAATCTGATGACCCGCCACAAAGCCGCCTTGCTCCTCAGAAATGATCACAAGAAAACAAGATTTAAGTCTCTCAGCCATCAATTTCGTAATAATCTTGTACACCACATTACAAAGTGCAATAGGTCTAAAGAGATCAAGCCTGTCAACACCTTCCTTCTTAGGAATGAGAACCAAAAAATTATCATTCAGGGCATGAAGCATCTACTTGCTATCAAGAGACTCCTGAACCACCTCCAATAGATTCAGCTTCACAATATTCCAAAACTCTTGAAAAAATTCAACTGGGAAACCATCAGGTCCAGGATCTTTCCCCTTATTCATCCCAAACACAACCTCCTCCACTTCTGATAGAGTAACTGAGAAAATAAGAGATGCATTCAACTCATTAGAGATCAAATAAGGAATGCAATCAAGGACCATATTCTCATCAACCTCTTCAGGAAGTCAATCCTCAATGAACAGGTTAGAGTAGAACTGACAAGCCTCCCTAAAAAAAGCCTACTGTGAAGATATCGAAAGACCCTCAGAATTAACAAGAGAAGAAATAAAACACTTATTTCGACGAGCTTGCACCGAATGATGGAAAAATGCAGTATTCTTGTCCCCCTCTGAAAGCCAATCAATCCCAGCCTTTTATTTTCAGAAAATCTCCTCACGAAGCTCCCACTCCTCCACCAATTTCATAGCATGGGCCTCAACATGCCCAAGAGCCTTTGAGAATCCCAAATCCTAAATCTAGTGAGTAATAACTACAAGGCGATCCTGCTCTTCTCTTGTCCTAGCCCGAAAATTATCGAAACACAACCTATTCCATCACTTAAGATAATAACTGACATATTGCAGCTTCTTAACCAGAGAATACATAGTTGTACCATATGCAAGGGCTCCATCTTGCCACCACTAAGCAACAACATCTCCCAAGGACGAATCACGCAACCACATAAGCTAAAATTTGAAAGGTGGATTCTTTGGATTTGGAAAAGCTGAAACAGAAAACTTAATTGGCCAATGATCAGAGCCACACCAGTCAAGAATCTCAGAGCAAATGACCAAGCTACCTCTAACCCAAGAACTAGAGACAAGGAATCGATCTAGCCACTGGGAAATCGCTTCAGGCCCACTCCATCTATTATTCCAAGTGAATATTCCATTAGAGGGTTTAACATCAACTAGAGCAAGAGAGTCCACTTTAGACCGAAATAGATTTGAAGCAGGATCAAGCCTAGGCAGGCCTCCCCTTTTCTTCTCCAAGCTCAACACAAAATTGAAATCACCAGCTAAGACCCAAGGTAGAAAAAGAGCACAAGACCTAACATACTTGATATGAGCCCAAAGCTGGATTTTACCCCAGATGTCAATCAAAGCATAAACATTCCTAACCAAAATAGTCTCACCAGATTCCAAAAATGAAGCCACCACAGAAATAACATAATGGATTGAAATCCACCAACGAGGAACAACCTTATGAGGATCCTAGAAAAGAACCAGACCCCCAACGGTTCCCCTAGAACCAATACACTGACATTAGCCAAAAAACCAAATACGAGGAGCATGTTGAAGCATGAGGTCCACCTAAAGCTTAGTCTCCTAAACACAAAAGATATATGGAGAATGAACTACAATCAAATCTTGAATAGCTTTTTGACGAGAGGTTCTATTCAACCCCTTTGCATTCCATGAAAGAATAATCATGAGGAAGGTTGAGAGAAGTGGGCCTTAAGGCTCTTAACAGAACTAAATTCCACCAACAAATCCCCAATAGATTTAAGCTTGTCCTCATCCTTCTTCCGACCAACTTTAAAAGAATTTTCAAAATGCCCCTTCTTGAGAGGGCGTTGCAGCACCCTAAAGCAGAAGATGGTCCTCGGCCTTTACCTAAAGAGAACACGGCCTTAGCTAAATCTGCCAAAACAATATCATCCTACACTCTGCAGAGACCCCAAGAGTCTCAAGAATCCCTTGCTCCAAAGCCGGAGAAATATTTTGAACAAAAATTGCTTGCTCCAGCCCAGTATCTAGCCCAACATCCATATCGGTGGCCGTAGAAGAAATTTCAATAGGAATCCCTTCTTCTAAAGCCTGATTATCTAGGACCTCAAAATGATTGAAACCCTGATCACTTTGTATGTCCTTATAGGCCCGCTTCTGACCCCTCCCCTTAGCTCTCTACTTAACAGGAATAAAGTCATCCTTATCAAGCCCACCCTCAACCACGGGCGCCTTGCCTTTATCCCCCTTCTCCGCCAATGGCCCAAAAGAAGGAGAAGAAGAAGCCCCAACTGCTTTGGGAGCACGAGGACATTGGCGCTAAAGGTGTCCATACTCATGACAAAAGTGATAGCGAAAAGGAAGGGACTCATAATCTAACGGTTGAATCCACGAGACAGAGCCAATACAGATTTCCAAAGAATCCGAAAAAGGGTTATTTAAATCAATTTCAACACAAATTTGAGCATAAGAGAATACCTCTTTATCCAAATTATTTTGAGCAATGGCAACTGGCTTCCCCAACAAAGTAGCAATCCGGTACAAAATGTCATCCATCCAAAACTCCAATGGCATCCATGGAAGACAGACCCAAACAGAAACCTGTGTAGGTAGATCCTCTACCGCATTAAAACCTCCATGCCAGGGCTTAGTGAGCAAGCCAACACTAACTCATTTGACTGAAAAATATGATGAAAGATGTACAATTAGATAAATCGTCGGGTACATGTGTACTTAATGTGTACTTTTCAATTTTTAAAAAAAATTGTGCCTTACGTTCGTCAAAATTTCGATGAATGTCGGGCATAAATATTAATAAATAAAAGTTAGTTCGATAATTTATCTATACTTGCGACAGTGTTTTCGAATTTTCCCTACTTGCGAATTTGCAATACATGTGACAATTTGTGGAGGTTATAAGCCGAATTTTTTCGGTGCAAAATATCAAAATTATTAGATTTTGTTACCTATCTATGATAAAAATTATTGGAGTGTGACTTTGATATTTTTTGAAGATCTAAATATTCAAGCTTGGTAAAGAAAAATCATGTCAGATAATATTAGTGCAGAACAAAATGAAACGTGGGCTAGATTTAAAAGAAAGGGTGATGGGAAATGTTATTGTCCTCGCAATAATTGCAAGGGCTTAAAGATGAGAAGACTTTTAATCACAACAACTGAGAAACATTGCAGGCAACATAGTCATGTTGAAGGGGGGCATGATTATCGTCCATTGGTAAGTTGTTCATTACATGTCTTTATATTGATTGAATTTGTAAATATTTATATCATTTTAACATTTTATATATATATAAAAAATCACTTGATCATGATAATGGTTCATTTGTGTCAAGCATTATTATAAAGGTGGGGTGCCCTAGGGCACATGATATGGATTATCACGGCTTGGAGAATGTGGTTTTACAAGTGGAGGAACATGAAGTTGTGAATATCGAAGATGAAGTTAATGATCATGTGCAAGAAAACATAGTTGAAGATGACGATACAAATACATTGATCCATGACACATTTAGTGGTGCAATTGATCATGATAATCGAGATGACTTTGATGATGTTCATGATTTACCTGTACTTGAGAAAGCATATGAGCCCCTTTATGAAGGCTCCCAAACAACTCTTCTCTCTATTGTATTGTTGCTAGTGAACTTGCAGGTTATGAATGGTTTATCCAACATAGCAATCTCACAGATGCTAAGGTATGTCATATATGTCATCTTTTTTCATCTATTTTAATTGTTGTTAGTTCATCACTAGTAAATAAAAGATGAAATATGTACCATTAATATTCTTTATATTAACAAATTATTTTTTGTTGTAGATTGATAGGTGAATTTTTGTTACCACCATCAAATATTTTACCTCACTCATACCGAGATTTATCTGCCATTATGAAAGATATTAGAATAGAGTATCAAGCAATAGATGCATGTCCCAATGATCATACTATATATCATAAACAACATGAATTTGCAACAAAATTCTTAGAATTTCATATCAATAGATATCGAACAGATCAACTAACAAAAAAAGTTCCTCGTAAGGTTCTTCGTTATATTTCCATTATTCCATGTATGCAATGATTATTTAGGTG
>CM021102.1:370820877-370836192 GCA_007115665.2 Sequoiadendron giganteum
AAAAAGAAATGCAAATCTCTCATTTGCATTTCGACTATTTTTTTTGTGCACCCGCGGCCAAAAACACCAAAATAGCACGCTCGCATTTGGGGAGAGGAATTTCTTCACCAAGCATCCAAATTTCTTTGCAACGATGGCGCCACGACGACAAGGAGCTGTAAGAGGTAAGGATTCTATGCTTTTTATTTTGAATTTGTTAGTTTTAGGTTGAATTTGTTAGTTTTAGGTTGAATTTGATATCTATTTGTTTGAAATTTTAGGAGATGCAAATCAACCTGCAAACTCTCAAAATCCTCAACAAGAGGACCAACCAAATCCTCAAGATCAAAATCAACCACAAAATCAACCTCCTCCACCAATCACTCAACCCCCTCCTGGCACTCAACAAAATTTAATGAGTGAAATTGAAAATAACAAAAAACAAATTGAGGATTTGATCAATAGGTTGAGTGATCCAAATGGTTCAACCACAAAAAGAATGACCCTAGCAAATTCCTTGAAAGATATGTTAACAAATGTAGATTCAATTAGCAAACAAATAACTGGATGGGAAGATAGGAGGCAGGTGGCTAGGGAGTATTATACAAATAAACTATCATACAAGGATGTGAAAGATTTAAAAATAACAAAAGGTGATTTGTGCTCATTATTCACCAACCCATGCACAAATCAAAATCTTACCCTCAATGCAAAGAGGTTTCCTATCCATTGGTGCCACCACCAACAAATGAAGGAGCGATTTTATGATAGGTGGTACATGGTCTTCGATTACCCACCATGCAACAATTGCGAGGTCCCGCAATATTTCCTTAGAAAACTATACAGTGAGTTCATATTGAACAAAATCCCAAATTATTTTGATATGAGGGATTTCCAGGGGAGAGGTGGGGGGTTAGCTCAGGATAGACTTGGTGCACAGCCGGATCCTATGCGGCAAGGTAGACGAGCTCTCGCTACGCCGGCTCATGAGCACATTGTTATGCCTTCCGTTGTGAAGGAAAGTGCTGATGTAGAGACATTGCAAGCAATCAGCACTTTGACCCAGAGTGTCATCCATCATACTAGCCCTATTCTACAGTGCCATCCAGGGGAGTCTTCTAGTGGTGGTCTTCGAACACATGTGTGTCAATCTTGCGGGGCTACTTGTTCACATGACCCCACCGACCCTCAGGAGACTGGTACGTAGGATCCATCTGTAGCTATAGAGATGGAGAGGGTAGCTGACATTTTGCATGAGGCATATGGCATTGATAGTCAGGTAAAAGTTATTGCATGTGTTCATTGAATTTAATTTATTAAATTTTGATTTTGAAATGCAAGATTAACTAAAAATATTTTATGATTTTAATAAAATTGTAGGGTCATAGTGTTGAGAATGGATACACTGGCCCCCCACCAACCTATTTTTGCAGTACACCTATCACTAGGGTATGTAACTAGTAAACAATTATAAGTTTATTGCATATTAATGAAATTGTTTTACGAATGGTAATTTAATATGCAATTTTGGATGTTGAACAGACTAATATTGGAGGTTTTGATGGAACACTTCCCAGTGGTGGTGGATTTACTCAAACCTTCACGTAGGTAATAGAATAAAGAGTTTAACTAATGAATCAAGTACTTAATAGATTTGTGTAGTTTATACATGCACATCGTTGATTATGTTGAATAATTTGTTGTTTTATTTTCAGTTGTTGTGAGACGATACACCTCTGAATGTGACGAGGGCAATGGATATTGGTGTGACATCTGCTATACAATACTTGATGGCTCTGACAGAAGAGGTATGAGGCAAATTAGTAAATTTTAATTTACATTTGTTGTTATAGATATTAGTTAGTCAGAAATCAAACCATTATTGATTCACGTAGTTTTTGTCTATTTGTATGGTTTATATAGGGCTTGAGCATGGGCGTGAGGATATTTCCCTCATGGAGAGAGATCGTGAGATGGTTGTAAGTGATTATTTTGTCAAATATATCATTTTTTATAATGTAATTTCTATATATTCGTGTCTTTACTTCTTATTGTAACAGTTAAAACTTCACCATGAACTAAACCCTAGGAGGAGTAGTAGGAGCACTCCACGAGCGCAACAAAAATGAGTGATAGACCTATCGCCATCCAAGAAAAAAGGAAAGGGAAAGATTTTATTTCCCGGGCATGGAGAGCAATGACTTTTCATTCCATAGTCTTTTATTGTATGCCTGCATGGTAGTTTTGTACATATTTTTTATTGGACATAGTTGACATTGTATGCCTAGATGGCATTCTCGTAAGCCTATATGGCTATTTTGTACATATATTTCATACTTATATCGACATATATTTATGTATGCCTACATGGTTATTTGGTTAATACAAATATCTTTTTTCGATGCTTGTCCATATTTGCATTCTAAATTGATGGTTCAATAGATATGAGTTACGTATATTCAAGTGTATACTTTATAACTTACGTGTATACTTTGTGACTTATGTGCATTCGAGTGTATACTTTGTGGCTTACATGTTTTCATGCATATACCTTGTATTCGTGCATATACTTTGTTTTAATTTGTGTATACTATGTATTCGTTTGTATACTTTTTGAGGCTTACGTGTTTATGAGTACTTGTAGTTCCCTTATTGACATGTACATGTTTGACTTATTCATGTGTATAATTATTAATTGGTTAGCCGTAGCATTGATCTATGTCATCCTCAATGCATGATCCTTGAGATGGAGTAAGTACACCCTCAAGGTCAAAAGGAGTTTCACATGCATTCTTCGTAGGCTCATTTTGGTAGTGAAACCAAAAACCTCTTGCATCATTGAAACGAAAAAAAAATTCCTTTATAGCAGGTCTGAAGCCATTATCATTCTCCATTAGTTCTTCATGTATCCACTCCCCATTAATGGTTGTCTCATGACCTTCATGAAACCAAGCACTTATCTCATTTGTGATAGAAGAAATGTATGAAGATTTATCTTCCTCCTTATGAACCATTCATTATCATGAGAGATGGGTTCTTGTGAACCACCACTGATGAATCATGGGTCAATGAGTTTGACTTGTAAAACTACACGATTGAATCCTGATAGCAATATCACAATATTTATATATCTAAATACTTCCATTGAATCCTGAATACTGCCATCTTACCCACACAAGATTCTGGAAGATGCTTCCCACCCTTCTCTTAGTGGTTGCTCTCATTGCACCTTCTACCTAGCTTCATCTTGGTGTAGACAATATGAAGACCCCAACTTGAGATCTTCACACACGCAAGAACAACTGCGTCCTTCCTACAGCTTGGATGGATCAACTTGCAACCAAGAACCCATGCTACTTCCTGGTGTAGATTGCCTTCTACATGCTCAGAACCTTCTGCCTTTGATACCATTCTGATGCAGAGGAAACAACACAAGACAGTGGCTCATCCACCCTTCTCACTCCTTAACCTACTGATCACTACTGATCACTACTAATCAAGACATGTTCTTAAGCCTCTAACTCTATCCGCCACCTTTCCGCTATTCAAAGCCCGAGTCACACATTGCTCAAACACAATGGTCGAGCGATGTAATGGTTTCTTTGAAAATTGTTATACATTTAAAACCATACAAGAATTTCACACTCGGTTATATTACATATATTCCTTGTCAACTGAAACCATTTTTCCCATTCCATTCGGGACTATCATAAAGAAACCCGAAAACAAGACATCCATGACATTCAAAACAATAGTGAATCCTTCAAAACTAATCTGCATTCACAATTTACAAAACAATAAACCAGGAAAGATAGAGAGAATGACACGACGGGAAATGGAAACTCCTCTTTAACGAATTCTAGTTATTAACACTTCAAAAACATACATGCTTTAAATGGCTCTCTGGCCTCCCTCTTGTTTACTCTCTTTTTTGTTTTCCCGTAGTTGCACTCTCTATTTCCTCTATCTCCCCGTATTCAGTTACATGTCTCTTTATAGAGATTCTAGGGTAGTTAGACAAATTGTTCATCTACCCAATATTCCCATTCGGTTACAACTGTCATTTAATCCTTTTGATGAATATATCATTGCAATTTTAAACACTTAACCATTTCTTAACATGGTCCCACGAAATTCTAAATGACTAAAACATTACAAAAGTATGAAGCTTTTCATAAATTTCAAGAGTCGAGGTGTCCCCGCACCAGTATCCTAGTTGTCCCTTTGTTGATTTATCTCCTCACTGATCCATCTTATTGGATTCTTTCACCTTTTACCCATCGCTTTCTTGAAAAACTCAATTTTAGGCCTTATAGCCTTCTGCCCCAATTTGGCCTCCTAGAACCCGTTTTCTTGACTTTTCTCACAATCAGTCTTAACAACCCCCAAATGTTTTTGTAAATTCTTTCTTTTGATCATCAAGGCTCCAATATTTACCAATCCTTAGGTCCTACAAGTTTTCGTACATATGATTGTCCTCAAACCCCCTATTTTCAAGGGTTCCTATGGTTTTTGGCTCTTTTTCCTTCTTTGAGGGCTTCAACGACCTCCTCAGCTCTCCTCCTGGCACACACATGACTGAGATACATGTTCCTACACTCTAATACTCTTTATTGGCACAAACCAATCCATTTAGCAACTCTCCTTGTTGTTGTCCTCTCCAAGCTACTAGCCAGAATGCACTTGCACTCGCCTAGTGCTTGATGATTTCATCACCTCCCTGCAAAACAAGACCCCAAAACCTATATGTACACTATTTACATAGTCCCCAACTTGATTCCAAGTGGCCATGAGAGGAAAGCCATGGGAAGTCAAGTGAGACTCATTATTCACAAAACTGGCCTGAACCGGCAATGAGACCAAGAAAACCAAAAACTTGCAAAAAGATAACCAGTCGGTCTAGATGACTAATCTAATGGTACACAAGATAATTAAGTGACACAAATGGAAGAATCAAAGCATTAGATAAGTCCCTTCAATCCATTCTTGACTGGATGAAGACTCAAACACAGAAATTCAATGAAAACTTGCTCTCTTCCAATCACAAAAATGTACTCTCCAAGTCTCAATTCGCGAAAATAATCCTCCAACCCAGGTATTAGGGTTTTTCTGACCTTATATACCTTTCTCCCATGTTATAGGACCCTTCGGTCGAGCTTAGAGCATCATTAATGTCATTTTCCAACTTTTAGAACAAATAGCCAAGGCAACATTGCTCAAAATGCTCACAGTGTCCAAGACTTACCAAACCGCAAGCCCCTAACAAACCTATTTCCAATTCACTCATCAAAAACACTCTTGGGACTTTATATCATAGTCCTTATTCCCTCTTTCATCCTAATCTGATAATAGCCACTTTTCAAATCAATCTTGGAGTAGTACCTAGCACCCCCCTAAACAGTCCATTAAGTCTTCTATCCTAGGAATAGGAAACCTATATCTAATGGTTATCCTATTTATGGCCCTAGAATCAGTACACATTCTCCACTTATCTCCCTTCTTAGGTGCCAACACCACTGGAACAACACATGGGCTTATGATTTTCTTGATCAACCATTGGTCCAAAAGTTCTTGAACTTGCCTTGCTACCTCCTTGTTCTGCTCCGGTGTCATTTTGTATGCAGCCTTGTTAGGCAATGTTGCTCTTGGTACAAAGTCAATTTGATGACTGATTGCCCTCTTAGGTGGTAGTGTAGCTGGTGTGCCTTCACAAATGATATCTTTGAACTGATCCAACAGTTGCTTCACCTCTGCTGTCATAGGTAGCCGACTAGGTGACTCCTCCTCCTTTGGCTTCAACATGATTGCATAGACAACTCCTTCTTCCTCATTCATGTCTCTTAGGAATTCCTTTCCACTCATCAAAAGTACATTGGATTCTGCCTTTTCCACTATCCTTCTTGGGGAAAAAACTTCATGGTTAAGCACTTGAGCTAGAGTATATTGGAATGGGTGACCTCCCGGGAAGGCCTAGTGCCTCACCTCTGTGAGCATCACTTAGATGCAATGATTGCTAAGTGGGCCATTCAATATCATTTCAAATTTGTTTCTTTAAACAACTTACAAATTTGCAACTTAAGACTCCTCCAACCTAAGGGATCGATCTGGTGGAACATAGCTCGGAGCGATTCCACGTGTTTCGGTGCAAAAGAGGACCATGCCTAGCGTAAACATACCTATTTGGACGTGTTGGAACAGTCTGCTTGGTCACACAAGTTGTAGAACGAAAGTTGCACCACTCTACAACTTTGCACTACTTGCATTTGATGTTTTTTTCATCAAGTGAAAATCCACCACCACTGGAAAACCACTTCGAGATAGCCAAAACCAACAAAGATTTTTGTAGACAAGCTCAATGCAATCCTATAGGATCAGACGAGAAGTTTCTAAGCATCACGGTATCCAAGTAATAGCATGCTGAAGTTTGCAGCTATTTTGCACTTTGGACCCTTAAGGGATCGATCCGGTGGAACATAGCTCGGAGCGATTCCACATGTTTCGGTGCGAAAGAGGACCATGCCTACTGTAAAAATACCTATTCGGACGTGTTGGAACAGTTCGCTTGCTCACACGAGTTGCAGAGCGAAAGTTGCACCACTTTGCAACTTTGCACAACTTGAATTTGACACGTTTTCCATCAAGTGAAAATCCGCCGCCACAAGAAAACCACTCCAAGATAGCCAAAATCGAGAGAGGTTTTTCTAGAGGGGTCCAATGCCTTTCTGGAGGATCAGATGAAAAGTTTCTAAGCATCATGGTATCCAAGTAATAGCATGCTGAAGTTTGCAGCTATTTTGCACTTTGGACCCTTAAGGGATCGATCCGGTGGAATATAGCTCGGAACAATTCCACATGTTTTGGTGCAAAAGAGGACCATGCCTACCGTAAAAATACCTATTTGGATGTGTTGGAACAGTCCGCTTGCTCACATAAGTTGCAGAGCAAAAGTTGCACCACTTTGTAACTTTGCACAGCTTGAATTTGACACGTTTTTCATCAAGTGAAAATCCGCCGCCACGAGAAAACCACTCCAAGATAGCCAAAATCAAGAGAGTTTTTTTTAGAGGGGTTCAACACCTTTCTGTAGGATCAGACGAGAAGTTTCTAAGCATCACGGTATCCAAGTAATAGCATGTTGAAGTTTGCAGCTATTTTGCACTTTGGACCCTTAAGGGATCGATCCGGTGGAACATAGCTCGAAGCGATTCCACGTGTTTCGGTGCGAAAAAAGACCATGCCTACCATAAAAATACCTATTCGAACGTGTTGGAACAGTCCGCTTGCTCACATGAGTTGCAGAGTGAAAGTTGCACCACTTTGCAACTTTGCACAGCTTGAATTTGACATATTTTCCATCAAGTGAAAATCTGCCACCACAAGAAAACCACTCCAAAATAGCCAAAATCGAGAGAGGTTTTTTTAGAGGGGTCCAACGTCTTTCTGTAGGATTAGACAAGAAGTTTCTAAGCATCACGGTATCCAAGTAATAGCATGTTGAAGTTTGCAGCTATTTTGCACTTTCGACCCTTAAGGGATCGATCCGGTGGAACATAGCTCGGAGCGATTCCACGTGTTTCGATGTGAAAGAGGACCATGCCTACCGTAAAAATACCTATTCGGATGTGTTGGAACAGTCCGCTTGCTCACACGAGTTGCAGAGTGAAAGTTGCACCACTTTGCAACTTTGCACAGCTTGAATTTGACACGTTTTCCATCAAGTGAAAATCCACCGCCACAAGAAAACCACTCCAAAATAGCCAAAATCGAGAGAGGTTTTTCTAGAGGGGTCCAACACCTTTTTGTAGGATTAGACGAAAAGTTTCTAAGCATCACAGTATCCAAGTAATAGCATGCTAAAGTTTGCAACTATTTTGCACTTTGGACCCTTAAATAATCGATCCGGTGGAACATAGCTTGGAGCGATTCCACGTGTTTCGATGTGAAAGAGGACCATTCCTACCGTAAAAATGCCTATTCGGATGTGTTGGAATAGTCCGCTTACTCACACGAGTTGCAGAGCGAAAGTTGCACCACTTTGCAACTTTGCACAACTTGAATTTGACACGTTTTCCATCAAGTGAAAATCTGCCGCCACAAGAAAACCACTCCAAAATAGCCAAAATCGAGAGAGGTTTTTCTAAAGGGGTCCAACACCTTTTTGTAGGATCAGACGAGAAGTTTCTAAGCATCACGGTATCCAAGTAATAGCATGCTGAAGTTTGCAGCTATTTTGCACTTTGGACCTTTAAGGGATCGATCCGGTGGAACATAGCTCGGAGCGATTCCACATGTTTCGGTGCGAAAGAGGACCATGTCTACCGTAAACATACCTATTATGACATGTTGGAACAATCTGCTTGCTCACACGAATTGCAAAAAAATGTGTACAAATTGTTTACATGACCTTTATATGACCTTTTTCACATTGTTTACATTTCAAAATTCAAAGTTTGCAAATTTTCCTACTCAAAGCATTTACAGAACAAGGTGCTACTACACCAAACATGAACTTCAACCTTAAAATATTTGAGTATATCTCATTATGTAATTAAATCTTATTACAATGCCTCTGGCACTTCGTTCTCTCAGATCTTTTACAATGTCACTCATACATTCAAGATTCTTTTTCAATGTCTACATCATAGGTGCTCATCATGAGGTTAACTTCAAATGAGTAACTTGAGATTCCCTCGCTAAGCTTCACATGATCTCTTATAATGGCTTGAAATCAAAATTGAGATTCGTCAAAATCATCAAAATAAGTATGTTGCATTGCTTTTTTCGCTGAGATTTTTGATAATGGCTCTTAAATCAGCATTTTTTGCAATGAAAGATCAATCAACCCTTAAGTAGTTTACTTACAAATATGCAAAGTAAAAGAGAAAAAGAAACAACGTCCAAAATGGAAATGAAATAAAAATAGATGGAAGACACTTACAGATGTTGCATGCAGGCATCAAAATAAGGATGTTGCATTGCTTTTCCGGTTGATATTCTCTTCGATGGCTCATATATCAACATTTTTTGCAAGGGGACACCAATCACTGTAAAAGAAGATGATAGCATTGCAATCAAACAAATTAATGTGCATACAAGTATAAATTAATAAGAACCAATGTGCATATACTTACAAATTAATCCAACGAACCATTTGGGTCTGCTCTACTCTTTATTGTGTCCAGTATTGCCTCATGGTCAGACTCACGGACCTTCCATAACGTCTTGTTCAAAGATCTACCCCCATATTTGGTCAAATGAACATTGGATGCCACGACAACGTTCGAGTAATGAAGAATCTTACGATGCATGTCAAAGTCCTGAAATAGCCAATGTTTAACACTTGAATGTGGGTACCTTCTAAGCCATGTTTCAGTAACCACAACTGAGCTTATAGGGTATTCGATGTTTTCTCCATCTATAAGTGGGGCCTCCAATTTCTTTTTGGTTTCAACACAATGACACATAAGTAATAGTTTGTTCCCTCTTCATTGTCTTCATCTGCAATAACTGCATAAACATGCCCTGCATTGATATGTGCAAAAAATCTCTTGGAATTTGTCAACATTACGAATACAGTACAAAGTAAGATCTAACGATATGAAATTTCAACAACTAAGAAAGTAGATATATCACCTCGTTGAACTAAATCTGATATGTGGTCAAAATCGACCGATGATTCTATAGGTGTCAGTTCTAATGCCGTTGGAGGGTGATACGTGTGAAGTGGGCTAAGATAACTTGTGAACCATTTGTCAACCCACTCCCCTGACTCACAATCATTCCAATCTTGCATTGTACATGAAGAACAAAAGCATGCCATCTTCCGTGTATCGATACTCCATGAACCTGTATTTGAGCTAAGGAAATAGTGTACCTCACTCGATCCTATTAGTGTACAATAGTCTTCATATGGTGCAATGTTAGTATCATCCATCAACCAAAAAAATCTACGATCTGAAGACGTACCTTCATTACCTAGACCCATCAAAGCATTACACAACTCGACGATTGATTTTGCATCTATCAACTTTGCACTGTCTTTATACTTTAACTCTTCTCGTGCTAATGCTCTTTTCACGCATGCTCCTGTACCATCATGCTCCCCCTTTCCATGTCCAACCTCACAAAAATTCCACATATGTTGAACACCTATAATGACATGCATCCTGCACAACCAGTAGAACATGCGCAAGTTCTTGAATTGTGTTGCACAGTTATCAAACCATATTATATGTTGATCGTATTCTATGCCCCTCTGAGCCAAACCACTGTAGAACATCTGGAAGCAACCTTGCATGAACTCTGCAGAATGTGTGTGATCATCACTAATGTAAAAGTGGTACTCCCTCATTACCTTCCTTTGCTCATTTGTACTATCAGATGCATGAATGAATGCTATGTGCACAAATATCGAAACTTGTGTAGAGTTGTAATATTGTGACTGCACCTCATGTTGTGGTTGTAGAGTGTAGTTCTCTGCAAAATCAACCACGAATACTATGCTTCCAACTAGAGAGGTGTCCTTGCATAGCTTGAACTGCATGTCCAACCATCGGGCTCTATGGGTATGCATTGCATACTCAAACAGTATACTGTCATGAAATGTGGTCATAAATTTGTACACTGGAATCTTCTCAATAACCAAATCACACATTTTTGCTTGAGACCCATCTTTTGTAGCATATGTCACTGTTTTATACTTCCCGAACTCTACTAGTTTTTGTCCCACCTCATCTGTGCTTTCCATATATTGACATACTGGCATACGCTGGAAGCCACCGCAACGCTCGCATGAACCATCCAAGCATGTCCTATAGAATATCTGGCCATCCTCTATTTGACATAAATTTTTTGATAAGAACTCTCTTGAAGATTTTGGTGGGGCTTTTATGCCACAATCCTGCGAAACATCGTTAGTATGCAAATCTAAACATATAGAACGATAAACATCGTAATGGTTAGAAAATTCAATATGTAGTCTACAACAACAAGTAGTGCGTGTGTGATTTATCTCGACATAAAAAGGTTTAAGCAGTTCAAAATATCTTTGAGAAATACTAATTTGAGGATAATCATTTTCAAATTTTCAAAAAAATTGGGTTTGAGTCATATCCAAAAAATGCTTTGGATGTGGCTCACGATTCCGACTATCGATTCTCCTTCTTACCACATCCCTTTGATTTGGAGATGGCCTTGTGTTATTCTTCCAATACTCTTCAATTAGTGTTCTCAAGGCTTCGACAACTTCTTTATCTTTTCATGACAGTCTCCCCGAGAATGCCCATAATTCATTTGTATCATTGCCCTCAATTCTTTGCCGCCTTTGAATGGCTCTTGATAAATTTTTTCTACTAATTCTTGTTTTTTCACTAGTCTTTCTAATTAGGTGAGCTCTCTTTGTTTGACAACTTACCAAAGTTGATGTAATGACACATTGGGTGACATTACTATCCTTTGAGCATGAGGTCTTACCCACACTCTCATAAGCATCCATTAGATTCTTCACAATAGTGTCTTCACTCGATGCATTTGATGTTCTCAACCCAACAGTCTTCATGATGTTCCTATACTTTACACCCCGCATCATTTCAACAAATAGTTGACATCTTGCAGTCTCATTTAGCCTTTCAAAGAATCTTTCCCAAATCTTATCAGCATATCTTCTACAAGTGCATGTTGAAATCTTACCTTCCATGTGCTGCAAAATCTCATCATCAATATTAATCAAATACTTTGGTTTTCTATGCAAAATTCTTGGTGGTGTTCTCCTAGGTACATACATCTCAACATTAGGAATTTCATCAATATTTAATTGAGGTGGGCTAGATTGCATACCTTCGATCTAGGGTGGAGAAGAAGACATACCTTGAGGTTCACATGGGAATGATGGCATACCTTCTTCGTCAATTTCGAGTGATGATGTACTCTTAACTTGAGATGTGTTGGATGGTGTCCAACAATATTCACTTGCAGTAAATGGTGTCCCTCCATATTCACTTGCAGTAGATGGTGTCCATCCATATTCACTTGTGCTAGATGGTGTCCCTCCATATTCGCTTGTGCTTAATGGTGTCCCTTCATATTCACTTATCGTAGAGGGTGTGTCTCCAACTACGGTATCTAAATCTGTCTTATGACAATGCTTTCACATTCGTGCCTTTTGTGCTGCCAATTCCCGTTCTCTTTTTGATGGTTGAGGTTCCTCTACAATCGGGTTGTTCTCATCAATCGTTTCCAATTTCTTCTTTTCACGATATGCCACCACCTGAACTCTCTCCTTTTCTTTCAAGGTTTCGTTCTCTTCGTCTGTTAGTTTACTCTTCGTCTTTTTCTTTAGCATGGCGGACAATTTTATCTATACCATGGTAATGAGATGAATATTAGTTCCTAAGAAATGTATCCATTCAAGATAATTGAAAAATATATGTCATTGAAGGCTTCATTTAAATAATACTTACAATCATCTTGTACAAAAGTAGTCTTTTATTATTGATGGTTCTAGCCAACCACCAAGGGAATAAGGACTATGATGTAAAGTACCAATATTGTTTTTGATGTGTGAGTTAAGGCAAACTTAGGGTAGTCTAGAGCCTTGAAGTTTAGAGAAGCCTGAATGATAAAATTAGGCAAATTAGTCCATGTAGACTTGGCAATTTGTCCTAAAAGTGGGAAAAGGGCATTAATGATGCTCTAAGCCCAACCCAAGGGTCCTAGCACATGGGAGAAAGGTATATAAGGTCATAAAAACCCTAATTGAGCATGTGGGAAAGCTATTGTATGATTTCAAGTTTTGGAAGGGGAATTTGTGAGTTGGAAGAGTGCAAATTTCATTGAATTTCTGTTTTTGTGCCTTCATCCAGTCAAGAATGGATTGAAAGGACCTATCTAATGCTTTGAGTCTTTCAATTGTGTCACTTAATTACTGTGGGAAGCATTATATTAGCCATTTAGTTCAATTGCTTTCTGTTTTGCAAGTTTTTAGAGTTTTTGGTCTCATAGCCGGTTCATGTCAATTTTTGGAAATAATGATCCCCACTTGAATTCTCGTGGAAAGGCTACCATGGCATCTTGGAATCAAGTAGGGGAATGTTTTTACAGTGTACATATGGTGTGCGGTGTCTTGGTTTGCAGGGGAGATGGTGAATTCATCAAGAACTAGGCGAGTGCAAGTGCATTTTGGCTAGTGGCTTGGAGAGGACAGCAGTAAAGAAAGTTGCTAAATGGACTGGTTTGTGCCAATCAAGAGCAAGAGAGTGTGGGCACACGTATTCTAGACATGTGTGTGCAAGGAGGAGAGTTGAGGAGGTCATTGAAGCCCTCAAAGTTGGAAAAAGGAGCCAGAACCCTAGAAACCCTCGAAAATAGGGGGTATGACGACAGTCCTATGTACGGACGCCAAAAGCACTAAACACCTGGTAAATATTGAATCCTATGGTACCACTAGAAAGAATCTATAAAAATATTTGGGGGTTGTTAAGACCGTTTTTGAGAGAAGCCAAGAAAACAGATTCTAGGAGGCTTAATTGGGCAAAAGGCTACAAGGCCTAAAATTGGGTTTTTCAAGAAAGCGATGGGTACAAGGTGAAAGAATCCTATGAGATGGATCAGTGAGGAGTCAAATCAACAAGGGGATAGTGATAATACCCTTTCATAGCCCCTCGAGTGGTTAGGATACTTTGGGTCAGTGTGGAGCCCAAGGAAGCTTAGTGGTGAATTGAGAGCAATGGTGAAGAATTTGAAATTGGTGGAGAGTCTTATGAGGTGATAGGGGTTTAGGAGGGATCCCTGAGTAGGGTAGAGAGGAATACCCTAGGAAGACCAAAGAATAGGTCTTGGGAAGAGAAAGATTGCTCTTCAAAGATAAGACTCCCCATCAATTGTTGAAGGACTAGTCTATGTAATGAACTTTTGACCTTGTGCAGGGTATTTTGAAGATGTTTGATGCTTTGGAATGGTCTGGGAATGGTCTTAAAGGATGAATTTTGGTGAATGGTTCTGAATTTCTATAATTGGCAAGTGTAAATAATTGTGTATATAATTTGCTAATTTTAAATGTGCATTGACAACCTAAGGTTATAATGACAAACAAAAATGAAAGAAAGCCATAATAAAATGAAAGAAAATTTGTAAAGACTTCACATACCTTAAAAACCAGACTTTCAAATGGAGGAATTCAACCCAATTATGTAGCCTTAGCTTCTTCTTTCTTCAAACTCCACAACAATTTGACTTGTTCAAAAGCTTGTTCCCTTCCACACTTCAATTGTATATTAGTTTTCAATGGAATTCAAACTTCAATTGATATTATATGTCTTTCAACGTCGAGACTCTACTATTTCATGCGAAGGTGGTAAAAAGATCATGGAAAAGGTGATGGAAAGTGAAAAAGATGCTTGCACACTTCACAACATCATCAAATATATATATTTTTTCGGAGCACGCACAAAACCAGGGGAATATGCAAACTGTGGGCCTTCAAATCACGGGTATATTGATTTTTTTACCTTTTTAGTAAACTACAAAATGCGCACGCGTTATAACGCGAGCACGTTATGTTAAATTAAGTTTTCTTAGTGTATTTTTGATAGTATAGGGGTTTCTGAGAGAGTGGGAGGGAGAGAGGGGGAGAGTGGAAGATAGAGAGGGATGGAGAAGGGGAGAGTGGGAGAAAGAGAGAGGGAGAGAGTGGGAGATACAGTGGGAGATACAGAGGGAGGGAGAGAGGGGGAGAGTGGGAGAGAGTGGGAGAAGGGGAGAAGTGGAGAGTGGGAGATAGAGAAAGAGGGAGAGAGGGAGAGAGTGGGAGAGTGGGGGAGAGTGGGAGAGAGTGGAGGTAAGTGTATAGGGCATAAGGATTAGGGTTTAGGGTTTAGGAATAATGTTAAACATAAAACCCTACAATCTCAAGTCTTAACCCTATATCTTATACTCTTAACCCTACAACCTAAAACCTCATCCCTATACCCTATACACTTAACCTCATACCCTTAACCCTGAACATTATACCTCAACCCTCAACCCTTAAACTTGTACATAAATCCTAAAACCTAAACCATCAACCCTAAACCTAATATCCTCAACCCATTACCCTCAACTATATACCCAATATCCTAAACCATAATCCATATACCCTATACACTTAACCTTATACCCTCAACCCTCAACCCTAAACACTATCCCTCAGCCCTCAACCCTCAACCCTCAACCCTCAACCCTCAACCCTCAACCCTCAACCCTCAACCCTATACCTTAAACCCTAAACCCTCATCCATCATCCCTATACCATATACCCTCAACTTTATACCTAATATCCTAAACCCTAAACCTTATTCCCTA
>CM021102.1:370836292-370904879 GCA_007115665.2 Sequoiadendron giganteum
AAATAGCTGCAAACTTTAGCATGTTATTACTTGGATACCATGATGCTTAGAAACTTTTTTTCTGATCCTATAGGATTGCATTGAGCCTATCTACAAAAACCTCTCTCGATTTTGGCTATCTCGGAGTGGTTTTCTAGTGGTGGCAGATTTTCACTTGATGGAAAAAGCATCAAATGGAAGTAGTGCAAAGTTGTAGAGTGGTGCAACTTTCATTCTGCAACTTGTGTGGCCAAGCGGACTGTTCCAACACGTCCAAATAGGTATGTTTATGCTAGTCATAGTCCTCTTTTGCACCAAAACACGTGGAATCGCTCCGAGCTATGTTCCACCAAATCGATCCCTTAGGTTGGAGGAGTCTTAAGTTGCAAATTTGTAAGTGGTTTAAAGAAACAAATTTGAAATGATATTGAATGGCCAACTTAGCAATCATTGCATCTAAGTGATTCTCACAGAGGTGAGGCACTAGGCCTTCCCGGGAGGTCACCCATTCCAGTATACTCCAGCTCAAGCGCTTAACCAAGAAGTTTTTTCCCCAAGAAGGATAGTGGAAAAGGCAGAATCTAGTGTACTTTTGATGAGTGGAAAGGAATTCCTAAGAGACATGAAGGAGGAAGAAGGAGTTGTCTATGCAATCATGTTGAAGCCAAAGGAGGAGGAGTCACCTAGTCGGCTACCTATGACAGCAAAGGTGAAGCAACTATTGGATCAGTTCAAGGATATCATTTGTGAAGGCACACCAACTACACTACCACCTAAGAGGGCAATCAGTCATCAAATTGACTTTGTACCAAGAGCAACATTGCCTAACAAGGCTGCATACAAAATGACACCGGAGCAGAACAAGGAGATAGCAAGGCAAGTTCAAGAACTTTTGGACCAAGGGTTGATCAGGAAAAGAATAAGCCCATGTGTTGTTCCAATGGTGTTGGCACCTAAGAAGGGAGATAAGTGGAGAATGTGTACTGATTCTAGGGCCATAAATAGGATAACCATTAGATATAGGTTTCCTATTCCTAGGATAGAAGACTTAATGGACTGTTTAGGGGGGTGCCAGGTACTACTCCAAGATTGATTTGGAAAGTGGCTACTATCAGATTAGGATGAAAGAGGGAATAAGGAATATGATATAAAGTCCCAAGAGTGTTTTTGATGAGTGAATTGGAAATAGGTTTGTTAGGGGCTTGCGGTTTGGGTAAGTCTTGGACACTATGAGCATTTTGAGCAATGTTGCCTTGGCTATTTGTCCTAAAAGCTGGAAAATGACATTAATGATGCTCTAAGCTTGACCAAAGGGTCCTAGAACATGGGAGAAATGTATATAAGGTCAGAAAAACCCTAATACCTGGGTTGGAGGATTGTTTTCATGAATTGAGACTTGGAGAGTACATTTTTGTGATTGGAAGAGAGCAAGTTTTCATTGAATTTATGTGTTTGAGCCTTCATCCAGTCAAGAATGGATTGAAGGGACTTATCTAATGCTTTGAGTCTTCCATTTGTGTCACTTAATTAGCTTGTGTAGCATTAGATTAGTCATCTAGACCGACTGGTTATCTTTTTGCAAGTTTTTGGTTTTCTTGGTCTCATTGTCGGTTCAGGCCAGTTTTGTGAATAATGAGTCCCACTTGACTTCCCATGGCTTTCCTCTCATGGCCACTTGGAATCAAGTTGGGGACTATGTAAATAGTGTACATATAGGTTTTTGGGTCTTGTTTTGCAGGGAAGGTGATGAAATCATCAAGCACTAGGCGAGTGCAAGTGCATTCTGGCTAGTAGCTTGGAGAGGACAACAGCAAGGAGAGTTGCTAAATGGATTGGTTTGTGCCAATAAAGAGTATGGGAGTGTAGGCACATGTATCTTAGTCATGTGTGTGCCAGGAGGAGAGCTGAGGAGGTCGTTGAAGCCCTCAAAGAAGGAAAAAGAGCCAAAAACCATAGGAACCCTTGAAAATAGGGGGTTTGAGGACAATCATATGTACAAAAACTTCTAGGACCTAAGGCATGGTAAATATTGGAGCCTTGATGATCAAAAGAAAGAATTTACAAAAACATTTGGGGGTTGTTAAGACTGATTGTGAGAAAAGTCAAGAAAACGGGTTCTAGGAGGCCAAATTGGGGCAGAAGGCTACAAGGCCTAAAATTGAGTTTTTCAAGAAAGCGATGGGTAAAAGGTGAAAGAATCCAATAAGATGGATCAGTGAGGAGACAAATCAACAAAGGGACAACTAGGATACTGGTGTGGGGACACCTCGACTCTTGAAATTTATGACAAGCTTCATAATTTTGTAATGTTTTAGTCATTTAGAATTTCGTGGGACCATGTTAAGAAATGGTTAAGTGTTTAAAATTGCAATGATATATTCATCAAAAGGATTAAATGATAGTTGTAACTGAATGGGAATATTGGGTAGATGAACAATTTGTCTAACTACCTAGAATCTCTATAAAGAGATAACATGTAACCGAATATGGGGAGATAGAGGAAATAGAGAGTGCAACTACGGGAAAACAAAAAAGAGAGTAAACAAGAGGGAGAAGAAATCGGGCTCTCTGGCCTTCGGCCAAAGAGCCATTTAAAGCATGTATGTTTTTGAAGTGTTAATATCTGAAATTCGTTAAAGAGGAGTTTCCATTTCCCGTCATGTCGTTCTCTCTATCTTTCCTGGTTTATTGTTTTGCAAATTATGAATGCAGATTAGTTTTGAAGGATTCGCTATTGTTTTGAATGTCATGGATGTCTTGTTTTCAGGTTTCTTTATGACAGTCCCGAATGGAATGGGGAAAACGGTTTCAGTTGACAAGGAATATACGTAATATAACCGAGTGTGAAATTCTTGTATGGTTTTAAATGTATAACGATTTTCAAAGAAACCATTACATCGCTCGACCATTGTGTTTGAGCAATGTGTGACTTGGGCTTTGAACAGCGGAAAGGTGGCGGATAGAATTAGAGGCTTAAGAACATGTCTTGATTAGTAGTGATCAGTAGTGAACAGTAGGTTAAGGAGTGAGAAGGGTGGATGAGGCACTGTCTTGTGTTGTTTCCTCTGCATCAGAATGGTATCAGAGGCAGAAGGTTCTGAGCATGTAGAAGGAAATCTACACCAGGAAGTAGCGTGGGTTCTTGGTTGCAAGTTGATCCATCCAAGCTGCAGGAAGGACGCGGTTGTTCTTGCGTGTGTGAAGATCTCAAGTTGGGGTCTTCGTATTGTCTACACCAAGATGAAGCTAGGTAGAAGGTGCAATGAGAGCAACCACTAAGAGAAGGGTGGGAAGCATCTTCCAGAATCTTGTGTGGGTAAGATGGAAGTATTCAGGATTCAATGGTAGTATTTAGATATATAAATATTGTGATATTGCTATCAGGATTCAATCGTGTAGTTTTACAAGTCAAACTCATTGACCATGATTCATCAGTAGTGGTTCACAAGAACCCATCTCTCATGATAATGAATGGTTCATAAGGAGGAAGATAAATCTTCATACATTTCTTCTATCACAAATGAGATAAGTGCTTGGTTTCATGAAGGTCATGAGACAACCATTAATGGGGAGTGGATACATGAAGAACTAATGGAGAATGATAATGGATTCAGACCTGCTATAAAGGAATTTTTTTTTCGTTTCAATGATGCAAGAGGTTTTTGGTTTCACTACCAAAATGAGCCTACGAAGAATGCATGTGAAACTCCTTTTGACCTTGAGGGTGTACTTACTCCATCTCAAGGATCATGCATTGAGGATGACATAGATCAATGCTACGGCTAACCAATTTATAATTATACACGTGAATAAGTCAAACATGTACATGTCAATAAGGGAACTACAAGTACTCATAAACACGTAAGCCTCAAAAAGTATACAAACGAATACATAGTATACACAAATTAAAACAAAGTATATGCACGAATACAAGGTATATGCATGAAAACATGTAAGCCACAAAGTATACACTCGAATGCACGTAAGTAAGTGTAAAGTATACACTTGAATATACGTAACTCATATCTATTGAACCATCAATTTAGAATGCAAATATGGACAAGCATCGAAAAAAGATATTTGTATTAACCAAATAGCCATGTAGGCATACATAAATATATGTCGATATAAGTATGAAATATATGTACAAAATAGCCATATAGGCTTACGAGAATGCCATCTAGGCATACAATGTCAAATATGTCCAATAAAAAATATGTACAAAACTACCATGCAGGCATACAATAAAAGACTATGGAATCAAAAGTCATTGCTCTCCATGCCCAGGAAATAAAATCTTTCCCTTTCCTTTTCGCTTGGATGGCGATAGGTCTGTCACTCATTTTTGCTGCGCTCGTGGAGTGCTCCTGCTACTCCTCCTAGGGTTTAGTTCATGGTGAAGTTTTAACTGCTACAATAAGAAGTAAAGACATGAATATATAGAAATTACATTATAAAAAATGATATATTTGACAAAATAATCACTTACAGCCATCTCACGATCTCTCTCCATGAGGGAAATATCCTCACGCCCATGCTCAGGCGTGCTCAAGCCCTGTATAAACCATACAAATAGACAAAAACTACGTGAATCAATAATGGTTTGATTTCTCACTAACTAACATCTATAACAACAAATGTAAATTAAAATTTACTAATTTGCCTCATACCTCTTCTGTTAGAGCCATCGAGGATTGTATAGCAGATGTCACACCAATATCCATTGCCCTCGTCACATTCGGAGGTGTATCGTCTTGCAACAACTGAAAATAAAACAACAATTTATTCAACATAATCAACGATGTGCATGTATAAACTACACAAATCTATTAAGTACTTGATTCATTAGTTAAACTCTTTATTCTATTACCTACGTGAAGGTTTGAGTAAATCCATCGCCACTGGGAAGTGTTCCATCAAAACCTCCAATATTAGTCTGTTCAACATCCAAAATTGCATATTAAATTACCATTCGTAAAACAACTCCATTAATATGCAATAAACTTATAATTGTTTACTAGTTACATACCCTAGTGATAGGTGTACTGCAAAAATAGGTTGGTGGGGGGCCGGTGTATCCAGTCTCAACACTATGACCCTGCAATTTTATTAAAATCATAAAACATTTTTAGTTAATCTTGCATTTCAAAATCGAAATTTAATAAATTAAATTGAATGAACACATGCAATAACTTTTACCTGACTATCAATGCCATATGCCTCATGCAAAATGTTCAGCTACCCTCTCCATCTCCATAGCTGCAGACGGATCCTGCGTACCAGTCTCTTGAGGGTTGGTGGGGTCATGTGAACAAGTAGCCCCGCAAGATTGACACACATGTGTTCGAAGACCACCACTAGAAGACTCCCCTGGATGGCATTGTAGAATAGGGCTAGTATGATGGATGACACTCTGGGTCAAAGTGTGATTGCCTGCAATGTCTCTACGTCAGCACTTTCCTTCACGATGGAAGGCATAACAATGTGCTCATGAGGCGGCCTAGCGAGAGCTCGTCTACCTTGCCGCGTAGGATCCGGCTGTGCACCAGGTCTATCCTGAGCTGACCCCCCACCTCTCCCCTGGAAATCCCTCATATCAAAATAATTTGGGATTTTGTTCAATATGAACTCACTGTATAGTTTCCTAAGGAAATATTGCGGGACCTCGCAATTGTTGCACGGTGGGTAATCGAAGACCATGTACCACCTATCATAAAATCGCTCCTTCATTTGTTGGTGGTGGCACCAATGGATAGGAAACCTCTTTGCATTGAGGGTAAGATTTTGATTTGTGCGTGGGTTGGTGAATAATGAGCACAAATCACCTTTTGTTATTTTTAAATCTTTCACATCCTTGTATGATAGTTTATTTGTATAATACTCCCTAGCCGCCTGCCTCCTATCTTCCCATCCAGTTATTTGTTTGCTAATTGAATCTACATTTGTTAACATATCTTTCAAGGAATTTGCTAGGGTCATTCTTTCTGTGGTTGAACCATTTGGATCACTCAACCTATTGATCAAATCCTCAATTTGTTTTTTGTTATTTTCAATTTCACTCATTAAATTTTGTTGAGTGCCAGGAGGGGGTTGAGTGATTGGTGGAGGAGGTTGATTTTGTGGTTGATTTTGATCTTGAGGATTTGGTTGGTCCTCCTGTTGAGGATTTTGAGGGTTTGCAGGTTGATTTGCATCTCCTAAAATTTCAAACAAATAGATATCAAATTCAACCTAAAACTAACAAATTCAACCTAAAACTAACAAATTCAAAATAAAAAGCATAGAATCCTTACCTCTTACAGCTCGTCGTCGTCGTGGCGCCATCGTTGCAAAGAAATTTGGATGCTTGGTGAAGAAATTCCTCTCCCCGAACGCGAGCGCGTTATTTTGGTGTTTTTGGCCGCGGGTGCACAAAAAAAACAGTCGAAATGCAAATGAGAGATTTGCATTTCTTTTTTTACTTTTAACAGTCGATAACGCGAGCGCGTTATAACGCGCTTGCGTTATCGCTTTGCAATTTTTATCCACCGGACTTTACCTAAGTTTAATCGACGACATAACGCGAGCACGTTATATCCAAAAACTTTTTTTTTTAAAGGGTTTCCACGGAATGGCTACCCATTTCCATGCACCCGCCCATATATCAAATAATTTAAAAAATGCTCTCTGAAATGGATATTTATTTTGGAGAGCTTTTTATAATATAAAAAAATCTCTCCAAAATGGATATCCATTTTGGAGAGCTTTTAATATTAAAAAAATTATTTGAAACATATATCCATTTTAGAGAACTGTATAAAAAATAAGTAACATTTTAATTCATTATGACAATCAAAATTCACAGCAACATGCAGGGAGAGCTAGCCAAACTTGGATATCCACTCCAATCTGATATCTTTTTTTTGTAGTTTGAAGAAAATATATCAATTTTCCTTCCAATTTTAACTGTAGAAAGTGAGGTAAGTTGAATTTTGTTTCTGTTTTTTTATCATTTTAATTGTTTTCTTTAATTTTTTAGCATATATATTAGGTTTTTATATAGATTTTAGTAATTAGTTTAAAATTATGATAATTTTAAAAAATTAAATTTTAAACAGGGTTTAAATGACAGAAGAAATTGATAGAGAAAACTCTCCACCAAACCCAAGCACTAGTAGAATTTGGCAAATAAATGACTAGGTGACTAAAAATTTTAGTCACAACAACTAAAAATGACTAGATTCTACTAATTTTTTGCAACATAGCTATAAATGAGTAAATAAATGAATAATTTGGTTTTCGGGTAAAAAATTATTTAATCACACAAATAAAAATGACTAAATAGTTAGTCACGTGAGTACAAATTAAACAGAATTAAAAAAATTATTTGGGGAAATGATTGGTGGGAGTCATGTATTGCGCACGATTTTGCATTATTCCCATTTAGAATTCAACAATTCTGTATTATTCCGCCTGTTTAGACAACTACACTGTTAAGACACGTGAACTACACTAAGGCACCTTGTTTTGAGTTACAACAACTGGCTGCATGAACTACACTAAGGCGTTTTGAGTTACAACACTTGCATGGGAAATAAATATTGTTTGGAGAGGACTTGGAGAATTTTGAAAAGGAAAGCAAGGACTTCAGTGTTTGCTGGAAAGTATTTGAAGTCTGCATTTAGGGATGCCCTCTATAGAAAATTCAAAGGTAATTTGAAACCCTCATTATATTAAACACAAAATCTACTACTTTTTGATTGGAAACTTACAGTAGTTACAATCTACTGCTCTTAATAATGTTCTTTTACAATCTTGCCACTGTTCTGCTTCATAATGTGTTCGAGCTAAATATAATAAAATTTGGGTGTCAGTGACAAAATAGAATTTCCTCAAACAATTTTGATACATTTTCACTGCAAGCACAAACTGTCCTTGTGCAAAGTAAACATGTGCTAGATTTACCCACACATTAGGCATCTGAACAAAGATGTTTCCTGTTGCAACTTCTTGTACCTATGTAAAAATTTCCTTTGCAATATCGAATTGACCCCTTCCAGCTAGCACAATGGTTACCCCATTTGCAACATAAACATTTTTTGGTCTATGTTCCAACAATTTACAATATAGTTCTCTAGCCTTCTCAAGATGTTGTTCCCCCACCTTTGGATCCCTCCTTTCATTGCGAAAAGCTGCAAAATAATTCCAATTTCCAAGTGAAATGTCAACATAAGAATTCTTTGCATTTGATTCACTTTGTGAAACTTTAATTTTTTCTTTTGCTTTGAGCCAATCATCTATTTTTAGTTCCATTTTTCCAAGCATAGATAAATAATTTGATGAGTTTTTATCCACCTTAAGTGCATCCTCAATCAATTCTAGGTTTAGTCAGATCTCATTCCAAGCCTGAGCCATGGTTGCAAGACATAGATATGCATCCACATAATCAGGAAACTTGAACAGTATTAGCCTGTGTAAAGGATTTTATTTTTCAATATCATGTAGTTGTTCAAACAACCTAGCAATATTAAATAGTTTTGTGACTTTATCCCATGGTAACTCAAGTGAAACACCACCTTCTTCTAGTCGATGGAATAATTTCATATCCTTAAAGAGCACAAGAAAAATAACAAAATTGGCATTGGGGCTTTTATTTATGAATTCAACCCAAATGCCATTTCCTAATGCCTCCATAAAAGTTTGTTGAGCCAACTCTAGTTCATCACGCTCAAAATGAAGAACCCAAATGTTGTTTAACAACTGAATGGGTTCTTCTTCTCTGCTCCTCTTCAAAAGAGACTTTGTTGTCTTAAGAGAATCTAAGGTTGCATTGGGGTCTGATGATATTAATAACTCACCCATCTTGATAAATGCATGGGAATCACGTGAATCTATGTGAGTTTCCTTTAATAAAATTTCCAAAGCCTTCTCTGCCTACCCTTGTTGAGCATATATATGGCCTACAACTTTTAAGCTCTCATAGTTCTTAGGGTGGACATCTAGAAAATTATCAAAATTTGAGAGAGAACTCTTAAGATCTCTTAGCTTCAATTGAACTTGTCCACAAAATCATGTGGCATCTATCTTTCCTTGACTAATGCAATGTAGTAGTGGCCAATGGTGTCATAATCACCTTTACTATGATAAGATTGTGCAAGATTATAATATGAATGAGATTTCATGAGAGGGTGGTCAGTTGAAACAAGAGTTGTCTCAGTCAACTGTTCCATAAGAAAATGTTGCCTTGCAGTGAAGAAAAAATGGTTTGCTAAATGATTCAATGCCATTGCACATTACAGGTATAATTCAAAGGATCTACGCATCTTTTCTATTCCTTCATGAAAACTACCTTTTTCACTAACTGTGAGAATCCTACAAGTAAAAAATGGACAAAACTGACCATAGAGGTTTATGTAGAGACAAAACATCATTTGCTAATGCCTCCATAAAATTTTGTTGAGCCAACTCTAGTTCATCACGCTAAAAATGAAGAACCCTAATGTTGTTTAACAATTGAATGGGTACTTCTCTACTCTTCTTCAGAAGAGACTTTGGCGTCTTAAGAGAATATAAGGCTGCACTAGGGTCTGATGATATTAATAACTCACCCATCTTGATAAATACATGGGAATCATGTGGATCTATGCGAGTTTCTTTTCTTAAAATTTCCAAATCCTTCTCTGCCTACCCTTTCTAAGCATATATATGGCCTACAACTTTTAAGCTCTCATAGTTCTCAGGGTGGACCTCCAAAACCTTTTCAAAATTTGAGAGAGAACTCTTAAGATCTCCTAGCTTCAATTGAACCCGCCCACAAAATCCCATGGCCTCTAGCTTTCCTTGGCTGATGCCATGTAGTAGTGACCAATTGTGTCATAATCACCTTTACTATGATAATATCATGCAAGATTATAATATTAATGAAATTTCATGAGAGGGTGGTTAGTTGAAACAAGAGCTGTCTCAATCAATTGTTCCACAAGAAAATGATGCCCTATGAAGAAAAAATGGTTTGCTAAATGATTCAATGCCATTGCACAATATATGTATAATTCAAAGGCTCTAAGAATCTTTTCCATTCCTCCACGAACACTACCTTTTTAACTAACTGTGATAATCCTATAATTAAAAATTGCACAAAACTCACCATAGAGATTTTTCCCCATTTCAAACAACAAAACTACCAAAAAAATGTGTTTAAAATCTACAAAAAAATGCAAATAAAATGGCGTTGATTTTCATGCCAAAAAAAACCATGAGACCATAGCTTATTTCTTACTATTATGCTTTGATATATTTTTTTCAAGCATCCATAGATTTTTTGAAATCACCTGTTTTAGGCTTTTAGCCATAGCAGCAAGGCAGTGAACTGTTTGATAAAATGCTTTGGTAGACATGTATGAAAAATGTGGTAGCATAGACAAGGCAATGAGCTTTGTAAAAAATGCCTCAAAGAAATGTGGTCTCATGGTGATGGAATGCCATGACAAGCAAATCGTTATGGATTGTTATGGAATTCCATCACCACGAGACCACATTTCTTTGAGGCATTTTTTCAACCGGTTCATTGCCTTGTCTATGCTATTGCTTACTATTACGCTTTGGTAGATTTTTTCCAAGCATCCATAGCTTGTTCTAAAGAACTTGTTTTAGGATTTTAGCCATAACAAAAAGGTAGTGAATTGTTTGATAAAATGCTTTGGTAGACATGTATGAAAATGTGGTAGTATAGACAAGGTAGTGAGTTTTTGAAAATATGCCTCAAATAAATGTGGTCTCATGGAATGCCATGACAAGCAAATGCAGTTGGCAACTACTCCTAGTTGTAAGTTATGCAATGTGAAGTAATTGCATAACTACTTAGGTTGACTTTGTAAAAACTATATTGTAATTGAAATTTTGTCATCTATCAGCATCTAGTTATTAGTTATGCAATGTGAAGTAATGCTTTGAGTTTGAAAGATGTACAATGCAATGTAATCAACAATTTGAATATAAACTACAAAAATCTATTTTTTACAATTCATTAGTTAAACTCTCTATTTTATTTTCTCTCTATAACTTTATTGCTATGGAAATGCCTTTCAATTAAAAAAATAGTTTTTCTCTTATTCTACATTTTTATACATTTTGTCATCTATCAACATCTAGTTATTAGTTATGCAATGTGAAGTAATTCTTTGAGTTTGAAAGATGTGCAATGCAATGTAACCAACAATTTGAATATAAACTACAAAAATCATTTTTTTACAATTCATTAGTTAAACTCTCTATTTTATTTTCTCTCTATAAATCTATTGCTACGAAAATCCCTTTCAATTAAAAAAAATAGTTTTTGTCTCTTATTCTATAATTTTTTACATTTTGTCATCTATCAACATCTAGTTATTAGTTATGCAATGTGAAGTAATGCTTTGAGTTTGAAATATGTGTAATGCAATGTAATAAACAATTTGAATATAAATTACAAAATCTATTTTTTACAATTCGTTAGTTAAAATCTCTATTTTATTTGCTCTCTATAACTCTATTGCTATGGAAATACCTTTCAATTATTATTATTTTTTATCTCTTATTCTATAATTTTTTACATTTTGTCATCTATCAACACCTAGATATTAGTTATGCAATATGAAGTAATGCTTTGAGTTTGAAAGATGTGCAATGCAATGTAATCAACAATTTGAATATAAACTACAAAAATCTATTTTTTACAATTCATTAATTAAACTCTCTATTTTATTTGTTCTCTATAACTCTATTGCTATGGAAATGCCTTTGAATTAAAAAAAATAGTTTTTGTCTCTTATTCTATATTTTTTTACATTTTGTCATCTATCGGCATCTAGTTATTAGTTATGCAATGTGAAGTAATGTTTTTTGTTTGAAAGATGTGCAATGTAATGTAATCAACAATTTGAATATAAACTAAAAAAATCTATTTTTACAATTCATTAGTTAAACTCTGTATTTTATTTGCTCTCTATAGCTCTTGCTATGGAAATGCCTTTCAATTAAAAAAAGTTTTTGTCTCTTTGTCTACATTTTTTTGTTGCTATGTGTAGAATATTACAGATGGGTCAACACCGAAGGTTGAAAATGGATCAATACCATGCATTTGATGAGAGAGTAGCCAATGAGAACATGGACAAATATCCATGTCCATGTAATGAATGTCTTGGTGGAAAGGTGAGAAAAGAAAGTTTGATTTATCAACATATGATAAGATATGGGCATAGCCCTTGGAATTACAATTGTTATGAAGATATGATAGAATTGCAAAGTGTGAGAGATGAAGAGGAAACAAACATAGATGAAGTGACACCAAACATAGATGAAATGGCACCAAACATAGATGAAGAGGTAGTAATGTTAGATGAAGGGTTTGAAGTTGATAGAATGTTGAATGAGGGTCTAAACGATGATTGGGCCAAGTTGACAGAGGATGCTTTAAATCCTATGTATGCTAATTGCAAGTTAAGTCATTTGAAACCAATCCTTCAAATTATTAACTTGCAAATGTTGTTTGGTTGGATAAATGAGAGTGTAGATCAATTATTGGCATTATTAAGTTCGTTGTTACTAGCTGACTCCACATTGCCAACAAAACAAAGTCAATGTAAAAAGAAAATCACTAAGCTAGGATTAGGGTATGAAAACATCCACACATGTGGGAATGGTTGTGTATTATTTCACAAGAATCTTGCAAGTGAGAGTGAATATCCAAAATGTCATTAAGCGAGGTATAGACAAGGGTTGAAATTAGCTGGAAAGGTTCTTTGCCACTTTTTGGTAATCCCACGATTACTCTGAATGTATATGTGCAAAGACATTGCTGAACTTATGCAATGGAATACCCAAAATAAGAGTACTGATGGAAAACAATGACATGTGCTTGATTCTAAGACGTGGATGGAATTTGATAATAGGTGCCTTGTTTTTTTCTCAAGATCCTCATAATATAAGGTTGGGTTTGGTGAAAGGAAAATCGAAGGTGCAAAAACGCTTTCCTAACGCTAAAACAACAGAGGAGAAGTGAAAAGAAAAGTTTTAAAGATTCTTAAAATAACCGAGATGAACAAAACACAGAATAACAAGAGTAACATGAGATAAGCAATGACAAAGATAAAACCATATTTACGTGGGAAAACCCTTTTAGGTAAAAACCCATGACACCAAGAGAAGACACTTTGTATTACAGTAAAATAAATTAGAAACAAAGCTCACAATCCTCACTCTTTGATAATTAGCTCACACTAGCAGAATTGAGTTTTCATGCACTCATAGTTACAATGCATTTTTTAGCATACAATGAATACATCACCCACTTAAGTCTCACTATCTCTGCGGTCACCCTTAGTGACTATAAAATGTAGTCGACTATGCATTAATCATACCAACCAATTGTAGGCCTTAATGATGCACCATTCACCCAATCAAGCAATCCAATCTTTTGACCGATCTGCCCTGCAATCACGCATCGGGCTGCCCAGGCATTAACTCTCTTGCCTTAATCATATTCTGTCATCAACCAAACATGTCTTGCAATTACTGCTTTCACCGCTCCAGACTTCGACCAATCAGATGTTGATTACTTTCCACGTGCTGCCTGTCGATTTGTTCACCGCTTCCAGCCAAGTCTGACCGGTTAACACAAGTGCCAAACATCTCTTACCGTGCTACCTTTCCCAGCCAAAGAGGCCACTACAGTACCGCTCCAAGGTTGATAGACCTCCGTGGTATGGCGGTGCCACCGCCCAATCGCAGGTCTCTTCTAACACCCTCGTGGTATCGAGGTAGTGGCTTGTCTGCCAGCCCACCGATTAACACCGCATCACCGCTAAGCTCAGATCGACCTTCCATGGTATGGCGGTGCCACCGCCTAACCACGAGGCTAAGAAAAGCCTCCCGCGATATGGCTGTAACTGCCTGTGCCAACCATCAAGCTCCACCATGCTACTACGCCTTGACCACAAGACCTTTGCGGTAAGGAGGTGACCATTATCTCTGACCGCCAAGGCTTACCACACCACCGCGACATGGCCAAGAGGCCATCGCAGTGTGGTGGTAAGCGAACTTTGCTAACTGCCGCTGTCCATCATAGCCACCACACCATCGAGCACCCTCCACTATAGGGAGGTAAGACTTCATATTGACCACGCCCGTCCATCGCGCTACCACCAGCCCAAGATGGAGACCCCGCGGTATGATGGTAACACTGCCCAACCGCAGATGGATTGACAAAGGCCTATGGTAAGGCGGTAAACTTCCATACCACACCTCTAAGAAAAGCTCTCAATGGTAGAGAGACAGGCTACAAAAAAGGGTAATTTTTCTTTTGAGAGGTTCAAGCCAAAAGTTGAGGCACCTGTTTCCAACAAGCTCCCACTTGACGAAGACTTCTTGGCTTCCTCTAGACTTTGAAAATTACTGACGATCATAGGCCCCAACACCCATTGAATCTGTGCACTATCTGAACTTGTCTGTGCTTATTGGCTTTGTTAATGCATCTGAAACATTTTTCAAAGTGTCAACCTTTTCTAAACATACCTTTCCATCTTCCACCATATCGCTCATGAAGTGATACTGCATATCAATGTGCTTTGTCCTGGCATGGAAAGTAGGGTTCTTTGCCAAACAAATGACACTTTGACTGTCACAACAAATTTTAATTTTTCCTGCATTAAAATCAATATGAAAGCACAATCGACTTAGCCAAACTGCTTCTTTGTAGGTGTGTGTTGCTGCCATGTATTCTACCTCTGTAGTGGATAAAGTGACTACAACTTGTCGCTTGCTCATCCAATTGACTACACCACCATTTAACATGAAAGTGTATCCACTAGTGGATCTTCTATTGTCAATGTCCCCTACCCAATCAGAATCTACATATCCATGAATGCTGACTGTTCTCTGTGATGCAATCGAATTGCCATGGTAACACAGAGCATTTTTTGAAGTCCCCTTCAAATATCTGAACACTCTCTTCACAACATCCCAATGTGATCTTCCTAGATTTTCCATAAACCAGTTGAGAAATCCCACTGCTTGGGCAATGTCTAGCCTTGTACAAACCATTACATACATTAGATTGCCAACAACACTTGCATAAGGTACCTTGGTCATGTGCTCCATCTTAGTAGCAGATTTTGGACAATCTTCAATAGATAGCTTCATTCCCTGCATAACTAGAACAACTAGTTGCTTGCAATCATCCATACCAAATCTCTCCAGAACTGTATTGAAATACTTACTCTGAATTACCCAGAGCTTTCTGCTCATTCTATCCCTGGTTATCTCCATCTCCAGAATATACCTTGCTGTACCCAGATCTTTCATTTCGAACTTTGTAGACAACTGAGATTTAAGGTCAAAAATCATAGACTTACTATTTCCTATAAACAATATATCATCCACGTACAGGGTAATAATAAGCACACGATCATTTTTAGATTTATAATAAATACAATGATCAGATTTTGATCTTACAAATCCCATAGACAACACAAAAGTGTCAAATTTCTGGTACCACATTCTAGGAGATTGCTTCAAACCATTCATAGATTTCTTTATTATTTAGACCAGAGTTTCTTTACCTTTTTCAATGAAGTGCTCAAGCTGGGACATATAAATTTCTTCTTCTAGCTCTCCATGGAGAAATGTTGTCTTCACATCCATATGCTCAATCTCTAAGTCATATGTTGCTGCCAATGACAATAGAAATCTGATAGATGTCAACATTGCTATAAGGGAAAACAATTCTCCATAATCAATTCCCTCTATCTGAGAAAATCCCTTTGCAACCAAACTTGCCTTATAATTTTCTACACTTCCATCTAGACCAGTCTTCTTCTTGAATACCCATTTATAGCCAACAGGCTTTTGCCCTTCAGGCAGAGGTACCAAATCCCAGGTTTCATTTTTCTTCAATGATTCCATTTCTTCATTCATGGCTTCCAACTAGGAATTTGAATCAGACATGATAATAGATTCTTTTACAGTCCTAGGCTCATCAGTGCTAGTAATCAAGGCATAGTCACAGTTCAAATCTAACATAGAGAAACCATACCTATCAGGTTGTCATTTTTCACGTGTAGACCTTCTTACTGGCTGAGGTTTTGGTTCTTCATCTTCATAACTCTCAGAGCTGCTTGAACTCTCCTCAATTTCAGGTACACCATGTAGTTCCTCCTTTTTTGGAGTCTGAGGAATCTGAACTACGTCATTCTTCTTTTCTCTTTTATCTGTCTCTAGCTATGGATCAGCTATTGAAGGTTTCAACTCACAAAATATTACACTTCTACTGTACAAAACCTTCTTAGTATCAGGATTCCAAAGCTTGTATCCCTTCACACCAACCCCATAGATGATGAAGATACATTTAACATCCTTGCTCTCCAACTTTGATCTTTTCTCATTGGGCACATATACATATGCCTCACAACCAAAGACACGAATATGTCTCAGAGAGGGATTCTTACCAGACCACGCTTCCAAAGGTGTCTTGTCAACTAGAGTAGAACAAGGTGAACGATTTACCAGGTAACATGCTCTAGCCATAGCCTCAGCCCTGAAGTTCTGCTCCAGACTAGCACTGCTCAACATACTTCGAGCTCTCTCCATTAACATTTTTTTCAACCTTTCAACAATTCCATTATGCCATGGAGTATAAGGTGTAGTTTTATTCCTTTTAATCCCATGGTCTTTGCAGTACCTTTCAAATTGTGCAGAGCAAAACTCACCGCCATGGTCTGTCCTCAAGCATTTTTTTTTTCCAGTCTGATTCTATACCAAAGTTTTAAATTCTTTAAACCGACTGAACATTCTGATTTACTCTTAAGAAAGTATATAAAAGCCCTTCTCGAATAGTCATCAATAAAAGAAACATAATATCTAGACTTCGATAATGAAGGAACATTAACTGGACCAAACACATCAAAATGAAAATAATCCAGTACACCAGAAGATTTATGAGGACTCGAATAAAATAAAACACGGTGTTGCTTTCCATAAATACAATGTTCACAAAAGTCAAACTCAAGGTTAGAGTCATCAAGCCCTTCAACAAGATTTTTATTTTTCAAATTTTTTAAACCTTTCTCACCTATGTGACCGTGTCTATGATGCCACAACATGGTCTTCTTTGCTGAGAGTTTCATCTCCAAGGCATTTGCACTAAGAGAAGCATCTTCATATTCCTCTACTGGAATAAATTTGCTTGACTTTACAGAGGTGTTGTTGCATTGAACAGGACACACATCCAACTTGTAGAAAGTGCCAGTACATACACCCTTAGCCAACACCATTGTACCTCTAGTCATCTTACATCCTTTACTCAAGAAAGAAATTTCCACACTGGCAACATTCAACTTACTGATAGAAAGTAAGTTACGAGCCAAACCTGGTATGTACAGTACATCACCAATCCCTTTGATTATTTCATCAGGGAACTGTATTTTGATTCTTCCACAACCAACAATCTCCAATGTTGAATCACTCACTAGGTACACCTTACCACTATCATACTTCTCGTACTTAGTGAACCATTCTCTATGAGACATCATGTGAAAAGATGCACCTAAATCAACCAGCCAGACATCATCTGATGCTTGAGTTGCCAAGGCTGCAATGAAGGCATCTGCATCACTCTAAGCAAAGTCATTTTCTGAAGTGTTACTCTTCTTCTTCTTCTTCTCCTTACAATCCTTTCGGATATGACCAAGCTGCCCACAGTTCCAACATTTCACCTTGGAATTTTTACGAGGAGACTTTGATCTCCCTTCAGATTTAGATTTGGACTTCTTGTCCTTTTTCTTGTCTTTCTCTTTTGATCTACCTCGAACAACAAGGGCCTCTTTGGCCATTTCTGAAGACTTCCTCTGCATCTCTTCAGATAGCAATGAGGCTACAACGTCTTCCATCTTGAAAGTAGTGGTCGTACTTCCAATAGCCATTACAAGATGATCCCAGGTGTCAGGTTACAAACATAATAGGAGCATGCAAGGATCCTCTTCCTCTATCTTCACACCCATAGACGCCAACTGAGCAACACTCATATTAAATGAGTTCAGATGGTCTGCAACAAATGCACCTTCTTCCATTTTTAAGATGTACAACTTCTTCCTCAGGAATAACTTATTTACCAGAGAGTTTCCTTGATAAATATCACCAAGATTCTTCCATAATGAAGCTGTAGACTTCTCCTCGTGGATGTTCAAGAGTACATAATCGGCCAAACTAAGTCTTATCAAACCTCTCACTTTTCTATTTGTAAGGTCCCATTCTTCTTGCTTCATAATTTGTGGCATAGTTCCAAACACAGCAACCCAAAGGTCTCTATCCACAATAAAGTCTTCCATTTTGAGTTTCCATAACTCAAAGTTTCCACCATTGAATTTTTCAATCTCTACTCTACCTGATGTACTCGCCATCTCAAATAGAACTAAGTTCTAACTTTGCAAGACTCCCACTACATAGTATTAGCACAAAAACCAGCCTTACTAACAAGGATAACACAACTGATCATGCTTTGATACCACTTGAAAGGAAAAGAAGAGGTGCGGAAATTCTTTCCTAACGCTAAAACAATAGAGGAGAAGTGCAAAGACAAGTTTTAAAGCTTCTTAAAACAATTGAGATGAACAAAACATAAAATAACAAGAGTAACATGAGATAAGAAATGCCAAAGATAAAACCAGATTTACGTAGGAAAACCCTTTCGAGTAAAAACCTACCACACCAAGAGAAGACATTTTGTATTACAGTAAAATAAATTACAGACAAAGCTCACAGTCCTCACTCTCTAATAATTAGCTCACAGTAGAAGACTTGAGATTTCATGCACTCACAATTACAATGTATTTTTTAGCATACAATGAATACATCACCCACTTCATTCTCACTATCTTTTCCATCACCCTTAGTGACTATAAAATGTAGTCGACTATGCATTAATCATACCAACCAATCGCAGGCCTTAATGATGCACTATTCACCCAATCAAGCAATCTGATCTTTTGACCGATCTGCCTTGCAATCACGCATCGGGCCACCTAGGCATTAACTCTCTTGCCTTAATCAGATTCTGTCATCAACCGAAACACGTCTTGCAATTACTGCTTTCATTGCTCCAGAATTCGACCAATTAAATGTTGATTACTTTCCATGTGCTGCCTCTCTATTTGTTCATCACTTCCAGTCAAGTCTTACCGGTCAACACAAGTGCCAAACATCTCTTACCATGCTACCTTGCCAAGCCAAAGAGGCCACCATGGTATGGCGGTGTCACTACGGTACCCCTCTAAGGTTGACAGACCTTCGAGATATGGCGGTGCCACCACCCAACCACAAGTCTCTTCTAACACCCTCGTGGGAGGTAGTGGCTTGTCTACTAGTGTGCCACTTAACACCACATCACCACTAAGCTCGAATCGCCCTTCTACAGTATGGTGGTGCCACCACCCAACCACGAGGCTAAGCAAAGCCTCTTACGGTATGGCGGTAATTGCCTATGCCGACCGTTGAGCTCCACCATGCTACCGTGCCCCGACTGCAAGACCTCTATGGTAAGGAGGTGACTATTATCTCTGAGTGCCAAGGCTTACCACGCCACTGCGACATGGCCAAGAGGCCATCATGGTGTGGTAGTAAGAAAAATTCGCTAATTGTCGCTGTCCACCACAACCACCGTGCCACCAACGAGCACCCTCCACAGTAGGGAGGTAAGACTTCATACTAACTGCGCACGTCCACCGTGCTACCACCAACCCAAGACGGAGACCTCACAGTATGGCGGTAACACCGCCCAACCACAGATGGATTGAAAGAGGCCCGTGGTAAGGCAGTAAAACGCTATAATGCACCTCTAAGAAAAGCTCTCAGCGGTAGAGAGGTTAAGGCTGCAAAAAAGGGTAATTTTGCCAAGTCTTTTCAGAGGTTCAAGCCAGAAGTTGAGGCACCTATACCCAACATTTGGATCTAGATTGGGTGAACCCATTCTCAGATCAAAGTACTAAATGGTCAACTTGGCCAGTGTTTTTAATAAATTATAACTTGCCTCCATGGTTAGCAACTAAAACATTTTTCTTAATGCTATCATTGATTATACCAAGAAAGAAAAGTGTGACTTCAGATACAATTGGTGGTTATCTAGAGCCATTATATGATGAGCTAATGGAATTGTGGAAAGGAATTGAAGCAATTCAATCTTTAAGGGATGGTCATTAATCAAATTCACTTGAAGAGCTTCCTTATTGTTTATAATTCATGATCTTCCTGCATATGGCACATTGTTTGGTCTTAGTGTTCATGGATACCATGGATGTCCTTCTTAAAAGCACTTATGAATTTTGCATAAGTGTATTTATTGTGGACATTGTGCTTACCTTAAAATGGATCATCCATATCATCAACAAAAAACACAGATCAATGGTCAAGAAGAGAATCGTGAAGCACCATTGCTAATAATAGGTGATTACATTGTTGAGAATGGACAAAAAAGAATGTCATTTATTAAAAATGATGGGATTGCTGGTAGTAGATATGATCCATGTAATGAAAGTAGTGTAAAAAGGTTGTGCATATTCTATAAGTTTCCAAAATTTAAGGATATAGCCATTAGGCATACTGTTGACTTTATGCATACTAAGAAAAATACAGCCCATACTATTATAAAAACTCTTTTTGGTGCTTTTGATACTATTTCATCACGTGAAGACTGTCGACAACTAAAGATTCATCAAAATATTTGGGTTGAAAAATATGATTATGAAAAATATAGAAAACCTAGTGCTCCTTATGTCTAGACAAAGGAACAATGTGCACACTTCTTAAATTTGATGTCTCAGACTTGCTTTCCCACTGGATATGTAAGTAGTAGTATTAGAAGCCAAACTGACTTTAATGCCTTAGGAGGCCTCAAGACCCATCAATATCATGTCATAATGGAGAATATTTTACCTATTGTGGTAAATATATTTAGTTTGGAAAAGGGGCCAAGATTGACAGTTATAAGGTTGGGCCTAATATTAAAGAGAATGAGTTTACATATATTAGATCCTTCAAACTTTGATAGTTTGAGGGAGGAGGTTGTTGAAGTCCTTTGCCTATTGGAACGGGAATTTCCACCAACAATATTTAACATTTCTATGAATCTTTTGATACATATAAAATATGAATTAAAACATTGTGGCCCAATAAGAACAAGATGGATGTATCCTATAGAACGATATATGAAGGTTTTGAAAAAAAATGTTCGTACCAGGGAAAAATCAGAAGGCAACATGTATGAGGGATATTCAATGCAAGAGGCCATGGGATTTTACACATAATATATGAAGGATTTTAAAAATGTGAATTGATGTATATGCAATGATGACGAACAAGAGATAGTTGCAGGTGAAGTATCAGAAGGAAATGGATGTCACTTCAATCTATCACATCAGGAAAGAAGTGCGATACATGCCTATATTCTTCAAAACACATCTCCATTCGATAAGTGGTGCAAGTAATTTTTTTTTGCAAAATAATTTATTTACTCAATTGCATTTACACATTTATATTATTAATCTTACTGTTTGTACGTTAATATTCTATATATAAAATATGAAGAGGAAAATCAAGCTTGGATGCAAAATCGACCTCAAAAGTGTAGACATCATGCTGATTTGATTGGAGTTGATTCTTTTCCAAAATTTGAAGAATGGATTGCTAATGCAGTGAGTGATGCAAAAGAAGGTCAAAATATAACAATGGAGGAAAGTGAGCTTTCATAATATCCACATTTATGGGCTATGCATTTTAGTGGAATGTGGGCCTATGGTAGTCATTTAAGAGTGGAAGAAAAAGACATAGGAAAGACAAATTGTGATTGTGTTGTTAGTGCTGAATTTCTTCACAAAACTGAGAAGAAATTGTATGTTGGATTCATCTAATAAATTATTCAAGTGGAACATGATGAAAATAGTCCTATATTATTAAAATGTAAGTGGATCCGACCATCCACAATACAATTGATGAGTATGGATTTGTACACACAAATACAAGACAATTTTTTTCAGAGGTGGATGAGCTATATATTTCCTCTTCAAATTAACCTATCATTTCTAATTGATTATGTAAGAAGCCCAAGATGGTCTTATGTCATTCAAATAGAGTCTCATTCAAAATGAAAATTCATGGAAGTTGTTGATATAACGCCTGATGGGAAATATGTTAATTTACAATAAACATACGAAGAAGTGAATGAAGACGATGATGGAGTGTTTGAAGAAGACATTTTGATTACCAATGAAGGGATTGGGAGAGAGAATGCATTGCATGTCACAAATGAGGATGAGGAAGAAAATCAAGTAGATGCAGACCCAAGTGATCAAGATTATAATCTTGCTGGCAATGCAGATGATTATGATGATGTTTTTCCACCTTAAGAGGTTAGATTGTCACCTAAAATTTGGTTATATGTATGGTGTAATTTATTATTAAATGTAATAAAGATCTGAGTATAGGTATGTTTATTCATTGTTGTTTTATTGATACATTTCTGAATGTAATCATCATTATTCTACTGGTAGATTGTATACAAAACCTGAGATGTTCATTGCTGGTTTGAAGTGCATTTAAATTTAGGTTCAATCATTCTTCTTAGTTTTCTTACTTTGGTTGAAAATTTGAAATTAATTTTGTTTAGTTAGAATATAATTTCTTGTATGTCCTATATGTTTTCTAGATGCAAACATATAATGAACATCTGTGATTTAATAATTCATATAGATTCATTAACATTAGGTGAACTAATCCTCCTCATTACAAACAAAGAAATGATCTCTTAGGTCTGATTGACACTGAAAACTAAAACTGGGAGACTACAAAATTAGAAAATTGTTCAATCTTTTCAATAAAATGAAATCTAAAATACTGCATTTATAATAAAATCCAATACCACACTACCACAACAATCAATAGAGGTATGCGTGGGATGACAAGACATATAGGTCAATGTACAAATTATTACCGTAATACTACGAAAACCAATATGAATAGCACTAGTATGATGAGACGTACAGGTCAATGTACAAATGCTTATCGCAATACCACGACAACCAAATATGAATAGCACTAGGTGGCGGTGAGAACGTGTTAACAACTACAGTAAACCACAACCCCGCAAGGGGTAAACAGTGACACTCCAATATGGTGTTGAACAATCACTTAAGTGCTAGAATTAATCCACTGTCTGGTAGGAGTCCAAAGGGGTGTGCGTGGGGTGGTGGTACTGCTAACCCTTCCATACTTCTACCCTACAATGGTCTTGATATGATAGAGTAGTATGGTAGTGAAAAATCACTCAACCTCTAGAATTAACTTACCATCCCACAAGAGTCCAAAGGGGTGTGCATGACGTGGAAATACTACTAATGCTACATCACAACGGTCTTGAAATGATAGAGCAGTACTGTGGTACAAGCTGTTAAAGCATTTAATGGTTACACCATTCGATTTCCCAAGATCAAAGGAATTTATTCAAACTCAAAATATGGGCAGATTATGAAATATTTTGCATGAATTGACATTAATAGTGAGGTGACCGAGCTTAGCAGAAAATACTACTTGGGACTCGGTGACATTTTGGCAATCACTGACACAGCTCAACATATCGAAGGAAAGGGAGTTCACGCGAGAAGACTTTGTAGCTATTATTTTGTCAGGTAAGCTCACATAAACCTTCTATAGCAAGTGTATAAGAACTAAATTTGCTTCTACAAGTAGACACTTAGAGAAATCAAGTAGGAGTAAATTCTTCATCATGCCACCCAAAAGAAGTCAACTTGCGAGTAAAAAGGAAGAGTCCACAATTTCTAAAAGAGAGAAGAGGTCCCTCAAACAATCCATTTTAGATGTGTTACCTAATTTTGTAAAGAAAGGATTCAAAAAGGTGTTTAGAGATATAGCCCATGGATGTAGAAACCCAATTATCCCTATCTCGGGGTTGGATCTATTTTGGCACTTCTATGAAAAAAGGGATGACAAGATTCCAGTTTCAAATCCTTGGACCTTATATTTGGCCAAATTGATAGTCCCAAATGTCTTCGTAGATGTTGATTTTATTAAAGTATTGGCACAATATTATCACCTGACTACCACGACTATAAGAATTCTGGATGGTTCACCATTAGTGGTGTTGACTAAAGAAGCAATTATAGAGTGTTTTATGTTAAACAAGCAAGCTATCACTAATATTGACTTGGACAAAACTGAGGAGGATTATAGGAGATTGAGAAAAACCTACAGGAGTGATGAACTTCCTTTACACATGAAAAGGGGTGTAAACAATTGGAGGATACCTATCTCTCCCTCCCAAATTGAGCCATTTTCCATAGAATACTTCCAAGTATATTTCAAAAGAACTTATTTTGCTTTGTGCCAAGTGCTTGGAATAGATGCTGAAGAGAGGATGCCAACCTATCTCATGATGTTGGAAATGAAGATACAAAATCTTGAAGTCAACATTGAGTATGACTTTGTTGCTGAAATTGAGAAAGGGCTACATGAGGGATTTTCGCAAGTAAGAGAGAACTTAGCTCCCATCACTTTTAGGAAATACTCTCTACCATGTCATTTAATATTGTACCAAAACATAAACAGACGAAATAAAAGAATGTGTTTGGGAATGATTGATGATGAAGGGAATAGGTTGCTTGTATAAAACTAGTGTTACATAAGGGATAGTAGATGTAAAAATAGTGATTATGTATTATTTCATGATGATTTCAGAATAAAGGTCATCGTGAGTCTTGGTCATATTTCATCAAGATTGCCTAGTAAAATCATGCAAGTATTAAGAATTTAGCATTGAAGCCAGAGCAAGGAAAAACTCATAATTTTAGTGACTGGTTCCTCTTAGCAGACCAAACAGTAATAAGGGTCTATGGGTGTTTTCAAGCCCCACATGTTTTACCTAATTTTATTTCTATTCAAATTGCATTTTTAGAATTTATGTGGAAAATGTTATGGATGGAGTAGTATGTTATGAAAAGACAAAAAAAGGGAACATTCCTCCCTAAAGTAACTGAATGCGAGGAACTATCTATAGGGCCTGACCCTCTTGAATAACTACAGAACTATTTGAAGATGAGGTATTCATTGAAGTCACAAGGAGAAAGGGTCTTTGATCTTAAAGGGCATATTAATTTTATAAAGCAAACACTTCTCACTAGAGCTGGGATTAACCATGTAATGGATTATGAAGAAGATGTAATAAGAAATTGCTTTACACCTCATGAAGTTTTTCAGAGGAAGAGGAAGTGGGAAATCATAAAGAGGCTTGAGGAGGAGAAGAAGAAAAGAGACATTGGATTCCAAGGATTCTATGTTGAAGAAGGGGATTCTATAAAATGATGAACTTAATAATTGGAAACTTTGAAAGATTATATGTTGAACCAAAAAAGAAACTCGAGGGTCAATCTTCAAAACCCTCCAAGCTGCCCATTAAACCAAGTGGTATTGTAATCATAGAGCCCTTACCAGAAACTGCCACAATACAGTCAAAAGCATCCCCTAAGCAACCAAGTCCTAAAAAGAAGAAGACACATGGAGTGGCCCCCTTAGTGGCATATGAAATAAGTGAAGGAGTAGGGGATACTGAAGTGGTAGCCGATGTACTTTTGAATTTTAAAGATGATGAAGTTGATCAACCATCGCTTAAGCTTGCAATTGATGCTCACAACAAAAAGAAAGAGTGGATGTACATGGTCATACTGATAAAGAAGTGCATGATGATGAAAGGGTGATTGTTTCCCTTAGATTTATTGAAGATGATGAATTTATTCAAACTCCCAAGTTTAATGATTTTTTGTTTAAGATGAAAATGAAAGAATTTGAGGAGAGACTCCAAATTAATAAGATGGGCACTAAGGAGTTTGGTGTAGACATGGAAGGAGGATCCTCAAAGAGAACAATATGAATCATGCAACAAGAGTAACACAATAGAAGAAACAAAGAATATGGAGGAAAATGTAGGTACAAACATTCTCATTATCAAAAACATTGGTTACATATAGTCGGCCACATTTGGGCTTATAGATTCGGCTCACGAGCCTGATTACAACATGCTCAAAATACAGTGCTCATACATGTGAGTGAAAATACTACAAATCGAGATTTATAATATTCTTAATATACTTGATCATGATTCACTACTATCCTAAAGATATATTACAGGCTTTATATCATATCTGCAGACCTAGAAACATCTGCATCAACCAAAGATCATTACATTGTCTGATAAAGGAAATGCAACATGTGCAAGAATAGGTCAGCCTGAAATTTGAAATTCTTCCACGGTAGATGTGCATGATGAAGTGTGGACCTAAAATTAAGGTCGGGGACACTCCATAAAAAAATTATAAACATACTGTGAGGATCCGCAAGATACGAGAGAGATCCGTGATTGATCTAACTAGCCATTAGGTTTGAAATTATTTTGGGGCCAACTCCAAAAAACTGTCACTTAATCCGAAAGCAATAACTTCTTGGAAAAAGATCCAATCGAGTTGAAAACTTGGAATAAGGAAAATGAACATGTCCATTATGAAACCATAGATCCATGAGGTTTGGTGAGAAAAAATGAAGAAATACCAGATCTACCAACTTGAACAAGAACAAGAACAAAACAAGAAAAAAATTGAATGAAAATATTTTTTGGTTGATGCAAGATTGCCAAGAACCAAGGATGCTCCTACATCAGACATCTAGGGTTAATGAAAATTGAATCCCTCACTTTTTTGGGGCCAAAGGAAAACCAAAATGGTATACCTTAGCGTGAGAAATCCAAGAAGAATCCTCCACTAGTCTACCCTTCCATTTCACAAGATATTCTTTGTACTGTCTTCCATGAGTTTTCCTTCCATCTTTGACATCCAAAATCTCTTCTATCTCATCTGATTGTTGTTTAGGAAGTTGTTCTTCCAATTTTTATTTAATTTCCTCACTAAATGCCACTTTGTGGTACTGATGAAGATCTGCAATATTGAATATAGGTGAAACACCCATTTCATCTAGTAAATCCACTTCATATGCATTTCCTAAATAAAATTTCTTCAAAATCCTACAGGGTCCAAAATTCCTCATCTTTAGCTTACTGCATGTGCCAACTGGAAATCTTTCCTTAAATATACCATCACTTCATCTCCAAATTCAAACTCCTTATGTCTCCTCTTTTCATCTGCTTTCTCCTTATACTTTCGGTTCATATCGTCCAAATGTTGCTTCACTTGAGTATGTACTTTCTTCATATGGTCTGCAAATTCCTCTACTTGTGTACTCCTTTTATCTTCTTTATTGATGTATCACAATTCAGATATACCTCTAGGATGAATTCCATCAATAATCTCAAAAGGTGTCTTTCCAGTATTCCTGTTTACTGAATTATTGTAGGCAAACTCTTCTTGAGCAAGAACTAAATACCAACTTCTGATTTTCTCTCCAACCAAACATCTCAGCAAATTCCCCAAACTCCTGTTCACTACCTATGTCTGTCCATCTATCTGTGGGTGAAAATTAGAACTGAACTTCAAATCTGTCTTCAACTTCTTCCAAAGTGTCTTCCAAAAGTAACCAACAAATTTTGTATCTCTATTTGAAACAATACTCCTAGGTAATCCATGCAATCTGACCACTTCTCTGAAAAACAAATCTGCTACCTGCACTGCATCTATTGTCTTCTTACAAGGTATGAAATGTGCCATCTTAGAAAATCTATCCACCACCACAAATACTGAATCATCACCTTTTTGTGTCTTAGGCAAACCAAGTATGAAATCCATGCTGATATCTTCCCAAGGTCTTTCTAGTACTGTCAAAGATTTATACAATCCAACATTCCGACTACTCCCTTTTCTAACTTGACAAACTTTACAAATCTACACAAATTTCTTGAAATCCTTATGAATCTGTGGCCAAAAGTAATTCTCACTCACCAATGCTATTGTTTTATCAGTTCCAAAATGTCTTGCCAATCCTCCACTATGTTTCTCTTTCACCAAGTTATCCCTCATTGAACTTCAGGGTATACACAACTGATTTCCTCTAAACAACATATCCTCTTGAATGAAATAATCCAACCATTGACTCCTATCCTCCAAAACTAGTTCTTTATAAGCTCTCCAAGGTTCTACAAAATTTGAGTCTTCCTCATACAAGTTCTTCAAGTCATCAAATCCTAGTACTTCCACTTTCATCTGTGCCAATAAATTCCTTCTCCTACTCAAAGCATCAACAACTCTATTTGACTTTCCAATCCTATACTTCAAAACAAAATTATAACTCTGCAAGAACTCTACCCATCTCATGTGTTTCTGATTCAACTTACCTTGATTGTTCAAATATTGCAAAGCCTGATGATCCATATACAACACAAACTCCTTAGATAACAAGTAATGTCTCCACTTCTTCAAAGCTTGAACTATGAAATATAATTCCTGATCATACACTGAATATATTCTCCTAGTATCATTCAAATTCTCATTGAAATAGGCTATTGGTCTTCCTTCTTGACTTAGTACTGCTCCAATTGCATTTCCACTTGCATCATAATCTACTTGAAATACCTTGTTAAAATTTGGTAAAGCCAACACAGGTTGCTCAGTTACCTTCTATTTCAACAAATCAAAAATTCTATCCACTCCAGATGTCCATCTAAAATCCTTCCTATCTCCTCTCATTGTTTTTGTCATAGGACTGCAAATTGAACTGAAATTCCTAATGAAATTTTGGTAGAAACTAGCCAATCCATGAAATGATCTTACCTCTCCAATGCTTTTAGGTGTAGGCCATTCAACAATAGCTCTTACCTTTTTAGGATCCATCTTCAGTCCATCCACTAATATTACAAATCCCAGATATACCAACTCTTCCTTCATGAAACTACACTTCTTGATGTTTATCAGTAACTGCTCTTCCCTTAACCTCTGCAAAACTTGTCTTATGTGCAACAAATGTTCTTCTCCAGTCTTACTGAAAATCAAGATGTCATCCAAATAGACAATCACAAAATTACCCAATAATTTCTTCAATACCTCATTCATCAACCTCATGAAGGTACTCGGTGCATTTGTCAATCCAAAAGGCATTACCAACCACTCATACAATCCTTTGTTTGTCTTGAATGTTGTTTTCCACTCATCCCCTTCTCTAATTTTGATCTAATGATATCCACTCTTCAAGTCTATATTTTTATGTACTTAGATCCACTCAAACAATACATAATGTCATCCATCCGGGGCAAAGGAAACCTATACTTCACTATGATCTTATTTATGGTTCTAGAGTCTATACACATTTTCTATTCTCCATCATTCTTAGGTGCCAATACAGTAGGTATTGCATAAGGACTTAAGCTTTCTCTGATCAAACCTTTTCTCAGAAATTCTTGCACTTGTCTATTCAATTCTTCATTTTCTACCAGTGTCATTTGGTGTGCTGCTTTATTAGGTAAACTAGCTCCAAGAATCAGATCCATGCAATGACTAATACTCCTCACAGGTGGCAATCCATCATGTACATTATTTAAAATGATAGCTTCATATTCTGTTAGCAACTCTTTTATCTCCTCTGGCTGTTCTTCTACATGCCTCCAGTCTTCAACCTTCTTAGAAACCAAGGCATAACACATGCTCTCATGTCTCAGTCCATCCAAAAATCTCCTTCCATCAACCAAACAAATTTTAGCAATCATGAAAATCTCCACTTTAGGAACATCTTCCAAGGGTAACAAAGTTTTCTTCATCCCATTTGCAAAAATGGTGTATGTGTTCTTCTTTCCATCATGAATAGCTTGTCTATCATAATTCCAAGGTTTTTCGAACAAGATATGGCATTCATCCATAGGAATAATATCACACAAAACTTCATCATGGTAATTTCCTATCATCAATTTCACCAAACATTGATCACTTACCAGTATCTTATGCTCATCTTGAATCTATGTTATCTGATAGGGTTTCGGGTGTTTCAACCTTTCCAAATTCAGCTTGGTCACCATTTCTTCAGAAGCCAGGTTCTCTGAACTTCCACTATCAATGATCACTTTGCAACATTTACCAGCTACCTTACATTTGGTCTGAAACAAATTCTTTCTCTGCAACGGTTCCTACTCCATCTCACTTTGACATAATACTCTTTTGTTTATCAACACTTCTCCTTCTTCTGGTTTGTTAGGTGATCCATCATGATCCTCTTCAAAAAAGGTTTCTCTCCTATTGTTCTCTGTCTTCTTATTCGTTCCTTCCTACTTACATTCAAATGCTCTATGTCCTCCTCCACACTTGTAACAAGTTCCTCTGAATACTCTTTTCTCTTGTCCTCTATCATCCTTTCTATAACCTTCATTCCTGTAATCACCATATCTTCCTCCTTCAAGTAAGAGTTTCCATCATCTCTACGGTATGAACTATCATTTTTACTGACTTCCTTATCCTTATTCTAATATGAAAAAGGTCCTCTTCCTCCTCTAGTAAAAATTATTCCTCTTTGAAATCTTCCACCTCTTGCTCTTTGTCTCTGCTCATGTCTTTTATTCAACTTCTCTTCTACTTTTAGGGCACACTGATATGCATCCTCCATAGTCAACAACTTAATTAGACTGATATCATCTTGTATAGATGAACTCAAACCATTCATATATCTAGCTACTTGTTTGGTCTCATCTTCTGAATGTCTAGATCTGATATTGAACTTGTAGAACTCCTCGGTATACTCTGTCACACTTGATTCTTTCTGCTTCATATTCTCTAATTTTCAGAACAAACTAATATGATAATCTGCATGCATAAACTTTGTCTTCAAATTATTCACCATCTGATCCCATGATCTTATCTTCTCCTTCCCTTTTCTTTGTCTATCTATCTGCGAATGTTCCCACCATAGGGATGCATGTCCTTTCAACTTTGTACAAGAAAATTTCACCTTCTTGTCTTCTGCAGTACCTTCAAAATCAAAGTGTTTTTCCATCTCTATTATCCAATCCAACAATTCATTTGAATCCAACTTACCATTATAATCCGGTGGATGGAGATATGGCTTAGTGTTCACTCTGGTTAGGGCTATTATGAACCTCTCTTCTCCTCGATTAAGGCCAGGTTTCTCTTCTCTTGAAACTTCTTCTTGTTCTTCTATTTCTTCATCACTTACATCATCAATTGGTCGACCTCTTCTCTGGGTTGTTTCAATTGCTTCCAATCTAACAGGAATTCCTCTCAACATTTCCATTACATCCAGGTCTTCATTTCCATGTGCTCCATTTCCTCTACCATTTCTTCTTCCCACCATCTTTACACAAGCCCTCTGTAGCTATAGGTCGGATCCTTAATTCGCCACCCCACAATAAATCTTCAACAGGACTATGCAAACTCTAACGATCTCGTAAGGAACAAATATCGCTTTGATACCAATCTTGTGCAGACATGGAAGGAGGATCCTCAAAGCGAATAGTCTAGAACGTGCAACAAGAGTAACACAACATAAAAAACACAAAATACGGAGGCAAATGAAGGTACACACATTCTCATTATCAGAAAATTTGGTTACATATAGTCGGCCACATTCGAGCTTATAGATTTGACTCACAGGCCTGATTACAACATGCTCAAAATACAATGCTCATACATGCGAACAAAAATCCTATAGATCAAGATTTATAATCTTCTTAATATAATTGATCATGATTCACTACTATCCTAAAGATCTATTACAAGCTTTATATCATATCCGTAGGCCTAGAAACATCCACGTTGGCCAAAGATCATCACATTTTCTGATGAAGGAAACGTAACATGTGCAAGAACAGGTCAGCCTCAAATTTGAAATTCTTCCATGGTAGATGCACATGATGAAGTGCAGACCTAAAATTAAGGTCAGGGACACTCCATAGAACACTTAAAAACACACCGTGAGGATCCACGATCGATCCAACTAGCCGTTAGGGTTAAAATTATTTCAGGGCCAACTTCCAAAAATTGTCACTTAACCCGAAAGAGATAACTTGCCAAAAAAAAATCCAATTAAGCTAAAAACTTGGAATAAGGAAAATGAACATGTCCATGATGAAACCATAGATCCACGAGGTTTGGTGAGCAAACATGAAGAAATACCGGATCTACCAACTTGAACAAGAACAAGAACATAACAAGAACAAAACTAAATGAAAATATTTTTTGGTTGATGCAAGATTGCCAAGAACCAAGGATGGTCCTGCATCAGAGTCACAACATGACTAGATTGTTTCCTAGACTTTTGAATAACTCAGGATTAATAAAATTACTATTAGCCCCCAAGAAGCAAGAAAAGAAGCAAGAAAATTGGTCTTAGAAAGCAATATACTAATTATTCCTCGGATGGAGTTAAAAAAAATATTCTTACTGGATCAAGTAAGAATCCAAGAAGATCCCATGTTGGTTTCTAAAATCAATTCAAATGAGGGAATGAGTGGCATAGGTTACAATCCAAGAATTGAAACCCTAGCCTTTTGGACAAAGCAAAAAAGAACAAAAACATGAAGATTCCTTGATGTTGTAAAAGAAACGAGAGGAACTACCATGGTAAAGAAACTTCAAGACACATCAACATTGGAGGAAGCTACTATGACAATGCACTCAACAATGTTTACTAGGGACGCAGTTAAAGGTATGGAGCTTAGATTGAGAAAATATGAGAAAGCACATATTGATTTGAATGATGAAGTGAATAGGTTATTCATATAAAATGTGAAATTGAAAGAGTAGTTGAAGGGAGTAGGTCCTTCCCAAAGCACAAAATTAACAGTATACCAACCCCCTGCCATCAAGACTGACACAAGTGCAATCACTGTTGAACAAGTAAATGTGCTAAAACAAGAAATTGAGAAGTTGAAAAAGACTAATGAAGAAACAAAGAGTAGAGAAAAGAGAGAAAACCTCAGGGTATTGGAATAGATCTTGAATCATTGGGTTGAAATAATTGTGGAAAATTTGGAAAATGTGTATGAATGTTATGTATCCTTGTCACAAGAAGTTGATAAGATAAAGGTCCATGTACCTATATTGGACCCCTTATTCAAGAAATGGCAACTTGTACATCGCACCTTAATGACTTTGTGCAAAATTATACAAAGGAGTGGAAGGCACCCATAGATTTAAAGCCTACTGAGAAAATGGTCTGAATGGCCACATATGAATTTCTATACATGTCCACATAAGACCAAAAGATCAAGGAAAGAATGGATTCATTTCACACACTAAAGTAGTGGTTCGTGCCTAAGATACTAATGGATGATGATCAACTAAAAGGATTCAAGGATTGGATAGATGAGTTTAGCAAAATCATTCCCAACTACCTCACTAATTTATAGAAGGATGGTGAGATAAATCTTCACCACCTCAATTTAACCTTGGATGGAATAATTGCATTGAATGCTGAATACTCAAAATTCATCATAGATGGAGAAGTGTTATTAGATAGCAGATGGAAGAGTCACTTGGCCAACACAAAAAAAATCCAAGAGTACAAATAGCCTTGTGATTACACAATGTACCAATGGGAGAAGATATAAATGGCTCCCCTAGAAGAATAGTCCTTGCAGTGAAGTACCAAGCCTTGCAGATACTATCATGGAGAGAGGACCTTGCCAAATTTGAATGATCACAGGAACCTTAGGATTAGTAACGAACTTCTGTATCTTGCAAGTGCTCTAGACTTCAACATCTGATCATTTCTCTTCATTTCTCGTCTTTCATTTCTTTTATGTAATCCTATGTAAAAAATGATAATTAAGATTTTTTTATTTATGTTAAAAGTAGGTAACTGAAAAGACACTTTTTGACATGTCAGTCGAGACAAAATTTTGAAATGTATTGTAAAATATTTTTGAAGATCAATAGAATGAAGTTATAATTGATAGTTGAATTCTAGTTTCAATTGTTTGTTGAAGTGAATAAATGAATGTTATCTTGTTGTCTCTAGTTTGATCTTTCCTTGTTATTTAAATCAATATATCAAGGGTACATTTGGTTTATCAAAAAAAAATTGTTGTTAAACAATTCATTTTGTACTACATTTTGGTGTCAAATATTTGGTAATTATGGTTAGTTTCATTACATTCAAATTTTGAATTCTGGGAAATTATATACAGTAAATAGATTGATGGTTGTTTGGATAGTGAAATTAGCTCTTTTATAAGTTAACTAAAATATCTTGTCTTGAAATATCTAGAAGGATTATTTTAATTAAAGAGGATTTTGCGGTTATTTTTCTAACAATGATTAAAAATGATTTTACAGTGCAACTAGCTTGCTATATTCATTCAAGATACAAGTCATGATCAAAGTCAAGCACATACCAAGAAGATGGTACTCTACTTCAAACCCTCAACCTCACTTAGTTTAGTCTACTTACATGGTGATATTAAGGAAGTTGCTAAACAATTAATATATACCATTTTGTTGTTTGTGGAGGAGAATCCTGTAAGATCCAATATGGAAGTGGATCAATATCCGTTTTCTTAAGTAAAGATGATGTCACAGTTGGGAAACTTGTTGTGAAACATCAGGTTAGTAATTTTTGGATGTTAAAGCTTCCCAGTTGGATATAAAATATGTTTTCTCATCAACTTAATTTGGAATTTATGTATAAATGGATTCTTTAATGGTGCAAGTCTTTACTGAGACAACACATAAACCAGGGTTGACATTTTTGTTGTCTTATAAGCTTGATGGCATTCTTGGGCTTGGTTTCCAAGAAATTTCTGTTGATAATGTTGTTCTAGTCTAGTTAGTGTTGATATTCTTCATTCTATATGTCAACTTCTCTCTATAATCTGAGTGTATCACCTTTCTTAAATTTTGAACAAGGTTCTGAAATCAAGGGTTCAATATGCATATTTCAGGCCTATGTTGAACACTCTGTTTCAGGAATTTCTTGACGAGGCTATAGTTTTTTAATTGATTTATCTTTTTGTTGTGTTTGGACTTACTTTTATAAAATTTCAATATATAATGCACTTTTATTCTTTTTGAATTGAGAATAATAGTAATTTTGTTGGTTGTATTGAGGCACAACTTCATTCATGGTGAAAAAGGCAGCACCCTATTGCTCATATCAAATGGCACATTGCATATAAATGAGGAAAGATTCTAGGGTTATTATTGACTGCATTAAAGGAGAGAGATTCATATATGGGACACAATCAACACTCTCCTTCTTGGATTCTACATGTTAAAACTTGCTCCAAAAAGATTGCCCATGTTGTAGAAGTTTTAAGAGATGAAAGGGGCATGTGCTCACATTGAAGGGCTCCAAGCATGTGTTTCCATCATTGCAATTTTTTTTTGGAGAAGCTTCTTTCTTGTAGTCATTTTTTATGCATTGTAACTCAAATTTTCAGTCTTGTGACTAAAAATAAAAATTGTAATACTCTATTCCTAAGCTGTAACTAGAACACCTTTATTTTATTAATAAAGTTTACCGATTTTGCCTTCTCAATGGTTGTCTTATTGTTTGAAATTGATGATTGATGTGTATTTCTGTGTTTTATGTTTAAATCCTCAAATATCATTCAATTAAAATGACTAAATTTACTACTAATTGACACCAATTAATAATTAAATTGAAAAAATATACTACCAATTGACATAAATCAGAGAACAATGAATAAATATGACTAGATATATGACTAGTGAAATCAGTGAACAAAAATAATTAAATAAACTATGAAATTAATCAAAATGATGATGAAAATTAATGACTAAATACACTACCAATGGACAAAAAATATTGAATAAATTAAATGACTAAATAAACGATCAATTAACAACAATCAATGACTAAATTAATGACTAAATATATCATTGAATAAAAAATGACTAATTAAGTGACCAATTTAAAACAATCAATGACCAAATTAACGACTAAATTAATGACCAACTCGATCAATCAAATGATTAAATTAATGACCAACTCGATCAATCAAATGATTAAATTAATGACCAAATTGATCAATCAAACGACTAAATTAATGACCAAATCGATCAATCAGGTGACTAAATTAACGACCAAATTGATCAATCAAACGGCTAAAAATGGTTGTCATCAATTCGATCGCGTTATAAATGATTGGAAATAAACTACTACTAATCACACAACCATGTTCAATTGTTTATACATAGTTTTTAGTAGTTTTTACAATCATATATATTGTTGTTTCTGTACTAGTGCCTCCTCGACCAAAACCTCCTTCACTTTAATATTTAATTGAGATAAATATGACTAAATTGAAAAAAATTATTGAGAGATATCGTCACCACCCACGTTTGTATTCAGTAACACCTAATATAGAGGCCATAATAAGTCATGTGCAAGACATCACAAGGCAACATACTTCATTTCAACACTAGAGAGATGTGAAGATGTTGGAATATGCTAATAGTTTGAGCTATGATGAGGTTAAAAATTATAAATATCTAAAGTCAATATAGCCCAATATTTTGTGAACCCCAAAATTGGACAACTTGTTGGTTTACATAAACCAAAATTTTCCATAAAATGGTACACATATGAGGGCACAAAAAAAATGGGATCGTTGGTCAATGGTGTTTGATAAACCATCCAACAACAATCTCGATGTCCCTCTTTATTTTCTCCACAAATTATATGTAGAATTTGTTTCAAGAAAACATGTGAACTATTTTGATTTTAGGAATTTTTAGGGAGTAGGTATGGGAATTCTCCAAGTCAGACTTAGGGCATTGTGTCAAACACAAGTTCCATATATTGTCCCTCCTATTCCTCCCCCATGAGTATCCCATCCAAACACTGTTGTAGATGCAACACTGCATAGTCTCTTGGCCATACACTCTTTAACTGGCCATTTGATTACATATTCCTCATATTTTTCCCAGGTACATGATAGTGATACTCTTGGTGGTTCAATTGATGTTGGTGGAGCATTGACATCTAGAAATATTTATGTGCCTAATCATTATAGTATGTGAATTCATATATGTCTAGGTCCTATGGGAGATACTATTAAGCCTCCCTTATAAAAAGTTGAGGATGAGGTGCATGATGTGGCACTTAGAGGAGATGAGGTAGCAATGCATAATATATATGCAAAGATGTATGAGGGGAGAAAATATGTAGAGTCGTCCATAGTTGGAGATGAGGAGCGGCAAAAAAAAATTATGTACAGGTGAAACTTAAATTTATTTCATAGTGCATTTCATTTAAAATTATTATAACAAATAGTACATCACTAATGTACATTTGAGTCAGAATGAATAGTTGATGACCCAGGATAAGATTAAAGAAGTACATAATGGTACTCTTTCAACAATTGAATTGGCCTAGATATGGTATAATTTTTTGTACATGTAAAACTTTTTTATTGTATGTGTAGACACTGAAAAATGTCCTAAATGATATCATGCACTCGATTCAAGTATACTAACATCATTTCCTCTTGGAACCCATCCTCTTTTTGCTTGATTAATTAAATTAGCCTAGCTAATTAATTAATTGCATCATTTTCGTCTATTAACTTAACACATCAAATCGGGTTAATTCACCCCCTTTCATGCTAACATTTTATCTCATTAAATTAAGTAAATCAAACTATTTAATTTAATTCCTTAAGTATTCTAATTTGATTAAATAACCCTAAGTTATTTAATTAAATGTCATTTCACCTTTTCCCCTTTTCATTAAATCATTGAATTTAATGAAAATCACTTTTTTCCTCTAGAAACCCCTAATTGTGTGATTAAACCTTGTTTAATTAACAATTAATATAATTTTCCTCTAAAAAGGGAATATTCCCTATCCCCCTTTTTGCACAATTAAAAATGTCTTTTAATTGACAAAATATCTTTATCCTCACTCATGAGAATATTCCAAAGAATATTCTCTCTCCTCCAATCATCTCACTTGGCTTCAAATGCTAGTTATCTTTTAACCTCTTGAGCAAGTCACCTTGTGACTTGTGTGTGTAGGTCAAAAGTGTGTTTGTTTTGAATAAATGTGAGCCCTTGATTAATTCTCATCTTGATTTATCAACCATTGATGAGAATCCATGATCCATGCCTCTTCTTCCTTTCATCCTTGACTGTTGATTAATCTTTTCAATCTCAACCCTCCATTTCCCATTTGTTTTCCTATAAATAGAACCCTATTTGGAGACAAATGGATCCATCTTTCAATTGTAAAATTATGCTATTGAATTCACTTGCATTCACACTCTCAATTTACTCACTTTTATCTTGTTTTAGTTCATTTTTAGTTGCATAATAGATTCAAGCTTCCATTAATGGCTTCCATGTATCCATCTTAGCTTTTTTATAAATTATGGTTTCCATCTTTTAGCTTAGAAGTAGCTTAAATTAGCATAGAAATTGCATAGTTAGATCAATTTTAACATAAAATCATGCTAATTTAGCTTGCATCATATTTAATTTAGCATAAATCATATTTTCATCCATTTATCACAATGGTTTCATCGGTTCTCTTCCATAGAATCAATTGAAATAGGTTCATTGATCATGGGATTGGGAAAAGGTTGTTGTTCCATATCAACACAACACCAATTCCAAAATGAGATAAGTTTCAAATGGGTTAGAATAGGAATTTAATTGCTTTCGTAGTTTGTAGTTTTTAGTTTCAATAAATGCTTAGTTTAAATTTCAATTTGAATGATCTTGTTTGAGATTGAGGTTTAGTGGATAAATTATGCTTCAATTCATCATGGATCAAGCATAATCAACCCACCCTGACAACCCTCATCTCACAATATGCATATAATTTAAATTGTGATTAATTAAATACATACTAATTTATATCTTGATCTTATTTTAATTTTGGAGTGTACTCTAGATGTGAGTGATGTGACACCTTTTATTATGTCATATACTAAAACACCTGATCATCCTCAAAGACCATTATTTGTAGAATGAGCCACAGTCAAGGTAATTGAACTAAATTTTAATTGTTCAATTAATAGTTTAGTTAGAACTTATACAACTTATTGTAGTGATTTAGATGTCAATTTCAAATATATTATGGTTATATGTAAATACATTTGTAGTCTTACATTCTTGCCATGTGTAATGTACATGAAGTTGATGTTACTGCATCTCTGATGAGTTCTTCTCAAACAATCTCAGTTGCATCACCAATTTGGGTATATGGTTTTTTATATGTAGTAAATATATAAGTTTATAGATTTATATGTAGATATGTGTTTAATTTATTTATTGATTAGGTTAAAGTGTGGAAGGTCTAGTACCCGTTACAAAGTAGCCATAGAGGCAAAAGATGCATGACTCATAGAAAATGAGATAGTCAAAAAAGAAGAGAAAGAATCACTAGAAGTGAGCCTGGAAGAGAAAAAAACTAGCCATGATTTTGACTGGAGCATGAAACTAGAAAATAGACCTGCAAGAAATACGAAAAATAAAAAAAGGAAACCTGCATAGAAAACACCACCCTACAAAAGCAAGAGAAAACCAATGAAGGACTTCAACTTAAACACTGAATAAAGGGGTGCCACCCCCAAGTGACAACACCAAATTTTTTGACACTGAACATAAAATAAACTAAAGGGAACAAGGAATCCCTTTCCATAAAAAACCAACCTTACTAGAAAAACAAAGCTCCACCTCCATAGGAGCACACTCCACCTCAATAGGAGCTATACAAGAGAGAACCAACAAGAGGAAAGAAAACCTCCCAATGTGCCAACAGAACAAATCTCCAGGCCTCAATAGGAGAACCAAAAATATTGGAACAACTCCATCTTTTTTAGCACCAACCCAAGCCATACCGATAAGATACTCCACCTCAATAGGAGAAAACCCCACTTCAAAAGGGAAAATCAAACAGAGAGCCACGGTAGTGAGTTTGAAAAGAATAGCAACAACTCCACTTAATGAAATAAACCCCTTCAAAACCCAATAGAGGGTTCGAACAATAGCATAAAAGAGATGAGCAACCCATCCCCATGAAAGATCCAACAAACTTCAGATCTCTAGAGGCAACATTATAAACCCAAAAAATATCCAACACAAAATCAAAAGCATACCAAGTAGAACCCAAACCAAAGTCTCCAACATAGCCTAGGTGAGAGCTAGAAGAATAGAGGTGCCAAAGATAGCGACCTATAACACCTCAAAACCCCATGCCCCCACATGTGGGCAAGAAAAGACATCACCCATAACACCATTCTAGTAGTGGAAAATGTAACAAAAAATGAATACAACCACCAAATGAAGAAAGCATAGATCCTCCAAGGAAGCAGGGTAAGATGCCTGCAACCATAACACAAAAAACCAAGGAAACAACTTACCAGAGCCATTTGAGGGAAAAAAAACCTAGTCGAAACAATAGAAATGGCCACTGAAATCCACAAGAAATAGCATCTAGGATGATGCACTAGAAAAAATAGAGAACCCAAGCCTAGAGAACAACAAAAGATAAGGCCCAAACCCTTCTTGATCTTCTTAGAGGTAGAAAATTCCCTCCTCAAACACTCCAAGATCATCAGAGATGACCAAGAGAAAGGAATAGAGCTCTGAAACAACACAGTGTAAGTTTCAAAATAGGTGCCAAGTCAGACAAAAGGGGACACCACAAGAAAAAAGATGGCCTGAAATAGAACAAAGCAACAAACGAAAAACAACTTCTCCTAGCCACACATTCTATAGGCATTACAAGAAATTCCCACAAAAAATCCAATGCCAACAACAACAGGGAGGAACACAAGTTCCCCACTTTATTGAATAGAGCACGAGCCGGAAGACCACAAAGAATTCTAAAACATGGAAGGAGGAATTTATACCTTCCAAAAATCATCGAACGTGAAAATAGAAACCAATTGTTCATGCCATTCGCCAAGCCAAAGTATTGTAACCAAGAAAGGAAAGGGTCCATGAAAGGAATCTTGTTTTTTTTAAAGAAAAAATAGAACAAAAAATGCTTTTGATCCACAAAAGGATTCCATATATAGGAAGCGAAGCAGAAAATTCCACTCTTCACAACATAAGAAAAAACCACAAAGATGGAAGAGACAACCACCATAGCCTAGATCTGGCCAAGACAAAGAGAAAACTCAGGACCCAACTCCAGATTGCCAAAATCTTCATCATCCTTTGAATCTAGATCACCATCACAATTTTTAGCAAGGGATTTCAAATAAGCTCCCCCACTCCACTTCCCGCTTCTCACCATAAAATTTCCATAGATGATATTGACAATTATTTATGTTTAGCTTATGTTTGTTTGTTAGAAATTATATATTACTTTTTTCAATTTTATATTTCTTCTTATAGAGTATTCCCCCATCTGCGTATGCGGATCCTTTACCATTTCAACATGGTAGGACTCCTGATCGTCCTAAGGGAACATCATTTGTTGAACATTTTTTAGCAAAAAATCAAAGGCTTGAGGTAATGAAGAATTGAATGTGACTTTAATTTATAGTTTAGTATTGTGATTAGATGTTACTTTGAAAGTTATTAAAAAATGGTAGATAGGTTTCTATTTAGTAGTCTAAGTTATTTACCATTGAGCTAATTAATATTATTTGTAGTTCAAATTGTTTTTGTGCAACCAACTTCTCATCCATTAGGTGGTGTGAAGAGGCTACATTTTGATGATCCACCACAAGTTTAGGATTTTCTTGACATGAGATAGCTATTTTAGATATACATTATATATAGACCATGAGATGGCATATGCTACATTTTAATAAATATTTTTTGAGTTGGCATATATGCCAATATATATGTACATACATAATTACTCTACACTTTTATATATAAAAATCAATATTTGATATATTTTATTTGTTGTGTGCATGTTTTCCTACTTTGAAATTTAAAATTGAATGTACAATCACTTTATAATGGTTGAGGTATTATTAATAACATGTTATATCTATTGATTTATTGCAATCTTTCACTTTAATAGTTTATGAATGACATATCATTTTCACTCATGTTATATTACTATTAAATTTGGTTGCCTTGGGAAACTTCACCAAGTGTGATCCTTTATCATTAGTCTCTATAGTTGCAACACCCTTTACCCTTTGATTCCTTGATACGTTAACATCCTTAGTTTCTATAGTTTCATTTTGGTTTTTATCCTTTCAATAAAGTTAGATTTCCCCTTTAGCAATGATAGATATTTAAATTTGAATGTTCCTTTTGAAATTAGTGCATCAAAATAAATGACATGGAATGCAAATTTTGGTACAATAATACATATACAAACCCATTCTTTTGGATTTATTTTTGCATGTCGATAAGAACACCATGCAACATGATAGACATATATTCAAAAGAGTTAAATACAAGATACACTACTTTCTAAGAATTCAAAGATTTTAATGTTTTTCATAAGATGCATGTACTGTAAACAACATATGTATTTCATAATGTAACATGAATGAATCATCAATATAGCATACAATACTTCATTTATAATTAATTAACAAATCACATATTTTCATCAAAAAGATTCATAATATAATGTTATAAAATTAGTCCATAATAACCTTAGTCCATATATCCCTATCCTAATTAATCCAACCCAAACCTTAATCCGTGTTCTTAAACTATTTAATTAAGCCTAAATATACCATTCATACCAAATTAAATCAATCTAAGCCTTCAACCAAAACACCAAAAATATAATTCCTATGATGATGGTTATGGTTTTGACCAAGACACCATTGATGAGATTGTTATGGGTCATATTTATATATGTTTTCCATACCAAACTATGAGGAAACTACTATGTTTTATTAAGTCAAACAAACTACAACAAAAATAATATGACATTAGAAGAATGCCAAAATTGTAACCATATAGAATCATTATGGAATGCATATAAAGATGATTCCTACAAAGATAATATATATTTGAACCCCTAAAGAGAACCTTGATTACTGAACAAAATGTCTATGCTAATGTGACCATGTTCCATTTAATTTCAAAAAGATGGATATAATAATACCTATCATTTTCGGAAATGATAGTCCTTTTGGAATGTCAAAGAAATTCATGATGTAATATCTCTCCCAAGCATCTAGTTGTGCTGGCAATATGTTGGAAATATGGTTGTCATTGATGTCAAAAGGGGTGGATTAGAAAGATGTGGTATCTGATCCTAAATGATGTCAAAAGGTGGATCAGAAGGGAGTGATACTTGATCCTAGGAAAAATTTGTTTGGCAGTGTTCATTAATGTTCAAGCAGTATTAGATGTGAGGTGAAGTGATCATGCAAGGTAGAAGGATGTGAAGAGGCAATGAAGGTGTCATGTTGCATTTTTATTTGTAATCATGAGGAGTAAGATGTGTATCAAGTGAGTGGGTACATGTTAAAGATGATGAAATCCCTTGTATAGGTTGATTGAAATAAGCCTAAATGTTTCTACAAGTATGCTTGAACAAGCTATTTTAGTGTTGTAGGAGTGTCACAGAGAGGTGTATGTGATTGACAGTATTCTGTAGAAGTTTTCTAAGTGTTTTTGACATTTGAGGTACAAATGGATGTCAAAATTGTGATGGGTTTTTTGAGAAATGTTCAGAGGTGCATTTTAGAGTATTCATGAACAACTTGTTTGTCCTAGAAATAAATTATTTTATCTCTCAAGTGAGTTAGGGTTTTATGTAAAAACCCTACATGTGCAGGAAATTACAGTCATAATGACGTCGTTGTAAATGATGACGAAGTAGACACATGGTGTGACAAGTTTGGATGAAAGGTAATCCACATCCTTGTTGTGGATTATAGAGCTATGACATGGCAATGTCATGGACATGTGATGACAACATGTGGACCCCACATTGGAATAACATATTCGGTGTTGATCTTTTCACAAGGTGGACAAAGTGATGTCACCAAGACAATGACATGTTGAAGTGAGTTGCTCATGTATCTCTTTGACACAGTGAAATAGAAAGAGAGTTAAATTACATCGGCGTGACAAGAGCCTTTTGGTGGGACTTGTCTTGGAGTCCCTTCGACAACCCGATGATCATCTCATTGGTGAGACACTGGTATCTTAGTTGGAGTTTGGAAGGACTCTCTTTGATGGAGTGATAAGGAGATAAATACACTCATCAAAGTGACTTAGGAATTTTGAAGGGAGTTATATGGCTGTCCCTTCGATCTGGCAATGAGTGAAGTCAATGGCTTTGATGGATTATTGGTGACGTCGAAAGTATTTATGTGGTGACCTCCCCACCAACCCGCTAAGAAGTCAGTGGGACCAGGTCAAGACCCATGGGGAAGCGGGGATTGGTGGAAAGTATTCCATGATGGATAGAAGGTGGTAGTGGGACCTGGTAGTAACAAAGGTAGTATGGATGAATGACTTGGACAACAAGAGTATGAGATGTGGCAAGATTGATGATTAAGATGTGTTTAAGGATAATCTATTGGCCATAACTAAGACTTTGTATATTGCGGAAACATCTTTTAAATTGATAGAAAGTTTAGTGATACATGATGAGGTAAGGTGAACGAAAAAGATCAAAAGGTATGAGATCTAACAATGATCAATGTGTTTCCTCCCATCGTGGTAATGAACAGTGAAGCTCAAAGTGTTACAATGATGGTGAAATGATAAAAAGTGACTGGGTTAATGATAAAACATTGATTGATGACATGCATATGGAAGGAATTTGGTTGGACCCAATAGGATGTTAAGGACAAATGGTGACGTGTATAAGCCGATAGTGATTATCAATTGGATGATCATGCAATTCACATCCTTGTTGTGAATTTCAAGGCAGTGAGTTGGAATGGTGGATTCCACAGTAAGGAAAAGCTTATATAAATATTCATCAAAAATAAAGGTTGATGTCGCTTGGAGAGGATTTTTGGTCCCCCAAACACAACAATGGAAAATAAGATAAAGTTGATCGATGGTGCTGATTTGAAGGGTAGATATTATGATGGTCATCGCTGAATGAGTATACATCACAAGTATGAATTTGTAGGCTGAAGGCAATTCAATGATAGGCGATGGACATGAAAGCAAGGAAGATCAACAACAAAATTTTAAAGAGAACTTGATCTAATGGTTACAATATAAAGTTGGATATATGAATGGATACCATTTGATTGTGGTGCAAATGATGGAATCGATGGCCAAAATTTAAAGTTGAATATTATACAATGACTATGCACAGGTCATTTGGGGTTTTCCCTATTAAAAAACATTACGGATAGAATTAAATTTTTACCTTCACATATGTTTGCTTTGATTGGAGTGTGATAAAAAAGGTAGTGGCACAGATTGCTACATCGAATGAGATCAAAATCAGATTGAATGATCTTGAGATTGCATTAATTATTGAATAAGGTTAGGGTTTGGAAAAACCAACGAATGAGATTTGATGTTGTGAGAAGAAAATGAGAAGATCTAAACAAAAGATCTATCTTGACTGTGTGTTTCTCAAGGCCCTGATTGCTGCAAGGTTTAGGGTTTTTATAGAGTTAGCATATTCAATGAATATGTACATAGAGTTAGTGGGATGATGAACAAGTAGCTTGTTGGTGAATCTAGTGAACTTGATTGGATGACTTGTACAGTGGTGCACATCTCTAGGTTATTTTTTTGTAGGTTGGTGATAAAGGGAAACAAAATAGACAACCAAAAATTTAGTTGTGGTTGTTGCAGAAGTTGCTATTAATGTCATTGATTGAGCCAGTTGTATGAGTGTGTAAGGTGTCTAAAAGTTGCTAATAATGTAATTGTTGTATTAGTAGTAAGTGTATGAGTCTAAATATTATGTATCGGTAATTTCTATATCTACTGTAAGAGAGTATGAGTCTATAAGATTTTAGTGCAGAGAAAAGGAGAGGATTATATTGCAGACTGAGAGTGCAAAGATGCAGGGATGTTTTGTTGAGTTTGTAGCAATAGTGCAAATTATATATGTACTGTAATGATGCATTTTCAGGTTATGTAAGAGCCAATATTATGCATATGTAATCTTGTGATATTTCCAAGGTTGGTGACTTGGTTTGAACTAGGTTGGTGCTTAGTTTAGGGGATTGTAGTCTCCCTGGAGTTGGTGCTTCCACAAGGAGTTGGTGCTTCCTTAGGGTTGGTTCCTTTAAATGATTGTAATAGAGATTTGGATTGTGAGGTTGGATTTGAGTAGTAGACTCAAGCAACATTTCTCACCATGGTTTTTCCCATCTTGGGTTTTCCATGTACATTTGGTATTATGGTATTTTGTGTGTGTGCTTGTTCTTATCACATATTTACATGTTTAATTTTCACATTCAGTTTTAAGGTTGTGTAAGCATTAAGAGTTTAAGGTTAAACTAACAAAAATGTTTTTAGGACTAAAAGTTTTGATATCTACTGATTCACCCCCCTTCTCAATAGATCATTGTGTTCCAACAATCGGTATCATTGTGAGTAGTTTGTACTAGTTTGATGTTGGTTTCAAATTGGTTGCAACAAAATAGATGCTTGTTTATGTTGATGAAATAGTTTTTGCATGGTCTAAGGGGGCTACTATTGGTAGCAAATCAATGTCATGATTAGATTAGTTGGTACAAATCAACTTAATTGGTATAGACCTTGGAATGAAGAAATGCATGAGCAAGTCAACAGAAGAGGATGAAACAAAGTTTATGGAGAAGATACAATTGGTACATATGGAGAAGCTGCAATTGGTATTCAAATCAATGCTATACTTGATGAAGTGTAGAAAAAGGGTGGTTGAAGAGGAGAAGTATGTCATAGGTGGTGACTTGAGTTTGGTTTGTTCTCTCTTGGTATCAAGGAGTGATATCATAATTTGGTGTGAGAAATTTCAACTGGTGTAAAACATGAATTAGAATGTCAATAATTGATATCAGACTTGTTTGGTATAGAGCTTGTTATGGCACTACAATTAATATTACAACATTTCAATTGGTGTTGAAATTGCTACTACATTTGGCATAAGAATAGTTATTGGTATGAGAGATGTGATTGGTATGAGAGCATAGTTTTTCAATAAATTGGTATCAATCAAAGGGGGAGAAATGGTCCTTTTCTATTGCTGAAATGAAGAAGAGGCTTCAGATATGCTCTAGGGGAGAAACTTATACAAGGTATTGTTGCAACAAGGTATTTAGGAGCGACTCTTTTTGATTGATGTCAAAGGGGGAGAAAGTTAAGAAAATGCTCAAGTATTAGATGTGAGGAAAAAAGTACCTAAGAAAGAAGGAGAATGCATGCAGATGCTCAAGATACTTAGATTGTAGAAAGGTATGTAAATTGGTATTCAAATTGTTTTGATGGAGCATTTAGTTTTGTTGAGAATTTAGGTTTTGCCATCAATAACAAAGGGGGAGATTGTTGGAAATATGTTGGCAATATGATTTTCATTGATGTCAAAAAGGGTCGATAAAAAATATGTGGTATCTGATCCTAGATGATGTCAAAAGGTGGATTAGAAGGGAGTAATACCTGATCCTAGGAAAAAGTTGCTTGCTAGTGTTCATTAATGTTAAAGTAGCATTAGATGTGAGGTTAAGTGATCATGCAAGGTAAAAGGATGTGTAGAGGCAATGAAGGTGTCATGCTGCATTGCCATTTGTAATCATGAGAAGGAGTAAGATGTGTATCAAGTGAGTGGGTACATGTTAAAGATGATGAAATCACTACAATATGTTGATTGAAGTAAACCTATTTTTTTTGCAAGTATGCTTGAACAAGCTATTTTAGTGTTGCAGGAGTATCACAGAGAGGTGTACGTGATTGGTAGTATGCTACAAATTTTTTCTAGGTGTTGTTAACATCTGAGGTACAAATGGATTCCAAAATTGTGATGGGTTTTCAGAGAAATGTTCAGAGGTACATTTTGGAGTATTGAACAACTTGTTTGTCCGAAAAAGAAATTATTTTATCTCTCGAGTGAGTTATGGTTTTCTGTAAAAACCCTACATGTGTAGGAAATTACAATCATAATGATTTTGTAAATGATGACGAAGCAAATGCATGGCGTGAGAAATTTGGATGAATGGTAATCCACATCCTTGTTGTGGATTACAGAGCTATGAAATAGCGATGTCATGGACATGTGATGACAACGTGTGGACCCCACATTGGAATAACATATTCGGTGCTGATGTTTTCATAGGGTAGACAAAGTGATGTTGCCAAGACAATGACATGTCAAAGTGAGATTCTTATGTATCTCTTTGACAAAGTGACATAGAAAGAGAGTTAAGTTACATCAGTGTGATAGGAGCCTTTAGGTGGGACTTGTCTTAGATTCCCTTTGACAACCCAATGATCGTCTCATCATCGAGACACTGGTATCTCAGTTGGATTTTGGAAGGACTCTCTTTGATGGAGTGATAAGGAGATACATAAACTCATCGAAGTGACTTAGGCATTTTGAAGAGAGTTACATGGTTGTCCCTTTGATCTGGCAATGAGTGAAGTGAATGGCTTTGGTGGAATTTTGGTGATGTTGGAAGTATTTACATGGCACCCTCCTCACCAGCCTACTGAGAAGTCAGTGGGACTAGGTCAAGACCTGCGAGGGAGAGGGGACTGGTGGAAAGTATTCCGTGATGGATAGAAGGTGGTAGTGGGACCTAGTAGTAACAAAGGTAGTGTGGATGAATGATTTGGACAACAAGAGTATGATACATGGTAAGATTGACCGTTAAGATGTGTCCAAGGATAACCTAATGACCATCGCTAAGCCTCTGTATATCACAAAAAAATCTTTTAAATTGATAAGAAGTTTAGCGATACACGATGAGGTAATGTGAATGAAAGAGATCAAAATGTATGTGATCTAATGATGATCGTTGTGTTTCCTCCCATAATAGTAATGAATGGTGAAGCTCAAAGTGTTACAATGATATGGAAAAATGATAAAAATTGAATGGGTTAACGAAAAAACATTGACTAATGATGGGCATATGGAAGGCATTTGGTTGGACATGATAGGATGTTAAGGAAATATGGTGACATGTATAAGTCGATGGTGATTATCAATTGGATGATCATGTAATTCACATCCTTGTGAATTGTGTGGCAGTGAGCTAGAATGGTGGATCCCATAGTAAGGAAAAGCTTATGTAAATATTCATTGGGGAGAAAGGTTGATGTCACTAGGAGAGGATTGTCGGTCCCCCAACATAATGATGGACATTAAGATAAATTTTATTGAAGGTGTTGAGTTGAAGGGTAGATGATCTGACAGTCATCGCTGAAGGAGTATACATCACACGTACGAATGTGTAGGCTAAAGGAAATTCAACAATAGACAATGGAAATGAAAGCAAGGAAGATCAATGGCACAATTTTAAAGAGAACCTGATCTAATGGTTACAATATAAAGTTGGATATATGAATGGAGATCATTTTATCGTTGCACAAAAGATGGAATCGATGACCTAAATTTAATGCTCAATATTATACAACGACTATGCACAGGCCAGTTAGGATTTTGTCTATTAACTGACATTATAGACATAATTAAATGTTTACCTACATAGATGTTTTCTTTGATTGTAGTGTGATCAGAAAGGTGACAACATAGATTGCTACATTGAATGAGATCAAATTAGATCAAACGATTTGGAGATTGCATTAATTGTCGAATAAGGTTAGGGTTTAGAAAAAGCAACGAATGAGATTTGATATTGTGAGAAGAAAATGAGAAGATCTAAATAGAAGATCCGTCATGACTATGTGTGTGGTTTGAGGCATTGATTGCTGCAAGGTTTGTGGTTTTTCCATAGTTAGAAGATTCAACGAATATGTATTGAGAGTTAGTGGGATGATGAACAAGTAGCTTGTTGGTGAAGCTAGTGAGCCTGATTGGATGGCCCAGATGGTGGTGTGCATCTCTAGGTTGTATTTTGGCAAGTCAGTTATAAAGGGAAACAAAATGAACAACCAAAAGTTTAGTTGTGGCTGTTGCAATAATTGTTGTTAATGTATTGATTGAGCCAACTATGTGAGTATGTGTGAGGTGTCTGCAAGTTGTTGAAAATGTAATTGTTGTATCATCAGTAAGTGTATGAGTTTGCATATTATGTATCTATAATTGCTATATCTAATGTAAGAGAGTATGAGCTGTAAGAGTTTAGTGCAGAGAGAAGGAGAATATTGTATTGTAGATAGAGAGTGCAAAGAAGTGGGGATGTGTTGCTGAGTCTATAACAACAATGCAAATTGTATATGTACTATAATGATGCATTTTCAGGTTGTGTAAGAACGAATATTATGCATATGTAATCTTGCGATATTGCTCAGGTTGGTGCCTTGGTTTGAACTAGGTTGGTGCTCAATTTAGGGGATTGTAGTCTCCTTGGATTTGGTGCTCCTAAAATTGGAAGTTGGTGCTTCCTTAGGGTTGGTGCCCTTGAAAGATTGTAACAGAGATTTGGATTGTGAGGCTGGATTTGAGTAGTAGACTCAAGCAACATTTCTCACCATGGATTTTCCCATCTTGGGTTTTCCACATATATTTGGTGTTATAATATTTTGTGTGTGTGTGCCTTTTCTTATCATAGATTTACATGTTTTATTTTGCACATTTAGTTTTAAGGTTGTATATGCATTAAGATTTTAAGGTCAAATCTACAAAAAGGTTTTTAGGACTAATTTTTTTGATATCTACTAATTCACCCCCCCTCTCAATAGATCATTGTGTTCCAACAAGTTGTTTGTAAAACTTTAATTAAATTGTGTATTGAATAGTATCTATAGCCCAAAAATCCAACATATTTTAATACAACAAAGTTAATAATTAACTTTCTCAAATAATTTCTATAATGAGAAAATGTCTAGGGGTTAATATTTGCTTTTACTGAAGTAGAAAAAAATTGATACTCAAAACATATAATGTGATGTGTTGTCAAAATTCAATTGTGTATTTTTTGAGTCAGACTTGTTGAACAACTTGAATAATTGAGAGGGGGGGTGAATTAGTTATCACAAAACATTTGTCCTTTCTTTAATTGATCTAGAGCAATCTTAAACCAATCAGATAATAAGTAAAATAGATACGAACATGAACTTAACAATACCATGCACAATGGACACCAAAATTTACATGGAAACCTAAAATGGGAAAAAATACGGAGAATGCTAATTCTCAATTATAAAGCATCGATTAAGGTGATTTTTTATAAATGCTCACTACCAAAATGCTCAATGTAGGTAAGGTTCACTATCGGTGGGCTCACTGCCCGATTAATACAAAAATCACTAATTAAAAAATTAGACAAAACATGAAATGATGAAGTTGCATCTACATATGCATGAATTTAGTTCTGGATAAGAGCACAATATCTATCTACAATAGATCTGGTCAAGAATCTTCTGCACAAATTCCTTCCACTAGATTTGCAATACAAATTACTTCTACTTGACACTTGCCTTCACTTCGTTCTCTGTCTCTTGTTGCACAATCCTTCACCCTTATCATTGTTTGCATACACCACACTTCATCTACTAATACAAAAAAAGATGTTCTACATATATGCATATATACACACCCAAAGAAGAAAATGAGTCGCCTTAGCAAAACATGTTGAATTGAAGAACAACCTTGAAATATTCAATAAGGCTTGGCAGGCTAGCACCAAAACCAAAAGATAGGCCACACATAAATATCTTCTTACCACATTACCACATGACCCATAAATAGATCATACATAAGATATAGCATTATTACCGAAAGGTGGAAAATATGAATTATATGAGATATATTCCAAAGCCGATGGGGATGCCACAACCAAGACCAAATCATGATCATCATCAATTGATAGGAATTCCACAACCAAGACCAAATCTTGATTATCATCAATTTCAGTACCGACCAGAGGAATGCAGTTAGACATACCAAAACTTGTTAACTTGCTACATTAATGTCCGGATAGCAAGGATACCCAAAATAAGCTTTAGACACATTAGCCAACATTAAAAGATTAGTCTTCATTATTCTGCATTAATTATCTTCCATAGATGTCCCAAAAAGAAGTACTACCATATCCAGATCGAGGATAACATCCACACTATGCAACATTATAGGATATATCATTTATGTACACATCCAGAGCGCAACCTTCTGGATCCCAGGTTTTGACATCAATGACAACAATGCCAAGTCAAAAAATTATCAACAAAACTCATTTGACCCATATCTCATGAGTATTTTTTCCCAAGACCTAATCTCTTATGAGCATAAATGACCGACTTAGCACCCATTTCATCTTGTCGGTCCTAACAAGGGTAAAGCATTCGAACTTCCCAAGAGACCACCCATCCCAATAATACTCCAACTCAAGTTTATTTTTCCATGGAGTCCCCCAAGGAATGCATACATGGGTTGGACATTTCAATCTCAAATTTTTTTCCCTCATACACTAGGTCGATTTGGACTTGCACCTATGCCTCATCTAATGATGTAGGAATCAAATGGATATGAAAGAGAAGAAAGAAGATAGGGGGAATGAAAGAAAATCTAATTGATCTACTTCATTAAAAATAATTGAAGTGGAGAATAAAGTAGTAATAATTCCATGGGTGGGTGTGTTTGCAAGTGCGGTATCACTCAATTATCAATGAAAAATCCAAGGTTAATACCTTAGTAATCCTTGTAGGTCTTGATCTTGGGGAAAATCCATGATTAAGCATACAAGAGTCGAAATAGTATTGGGATGGATGACCTATGAAATCTAGATGCTTCACCCCTATAACCATCACTTAGATGTAATGAGTGTTAATTAGAAAATTCATGCTCATGAGAGGTAAGAGCTCTATTTGTTTTCCAAGTCACCTGATCATTTGAAAGTGCTAAGAGAAAAAAACTACCAAATTATGATGGAGTGGTTCTTGAAGCTCATGGTAACTAAAAATGTTCTGTCTACATGTACAAGTACATATGGAATCCATCCACATTAAACTCTCTCATTTTTGGTCAACTCAACACAGTTTGGCCATGCCAAATCATAGTGGAAACGTGCAAAAAGCATGAGTAAAGAGAAATGCAAATTTGACAATAAGCATATTTTTGTTTCGTTCATCCTAGACCAAAAAAACTATGCCAACATATCCAAGTGGATAGCTAAATGCTATATAAGGGATATGTTTGATCTCCAAGTCACTTGATCATTTTAGAGTGCACTATTTAGACATAGTCTCTTAAGAGCCCTAAGAGTAAAAATCTATCAAAATAGGACAAAATGGTTCTTGGAGCTCGTGGCACCGAAGAATGTTTCATCTACATGTAAAAGTCCATATGAAATCCCTCCACATGAAAATCTCTCATTTTTTGTCAACTCAACATTGTTTGGCCATGCCAACTTAGAATGGAAACATGCAAAAAAATTTAGTAGAGAGCAATACAAATTTGGGAATAAGCATATTTTTGTTGTTCCATTCATCCTAGAGAAAAATCAATTGTGCCAACATGTCCAAGTGGGTAGCTAAATACATAGAAGAGGCTTTTTTTTTCCTCCAAGTCACCTGATCATTTTAGAGTACACTATTTCAGCATAGTCTCTTAAGATCCCTAAGAGCAAGAAAACTAAACTATGATAGAGTGGCTCTTGGAGCTCATGGAACCTAACATTATTTTTTCTACATTTACAAGTCCATATGGCATCCCTCCACATAAAACTCTCTCATTTTTTCAAATCAACACCATTTGGCCATGCCATCATTGAATGGAAACTTATAAAAAGTGTTAGTAGAGAGTAGTGAAAATTTGGAAAGAAACATATTTTTTGGGTCAGTGCAGGATCATGGGGGTCCAAAATAGGCCCTTAAGTGGCAATGAAAATTCAGAAAATAGAGTTAGGCAACATGACATAATAATTTGAATAAGCTATTAACATAATTTGAAAATTTTGTAAGAACAAAATTTATAGAAAATTTAATGTAGTTTCAAAGATACTAGTCCTTTTTTGGAAAAAAAAGATCTATTTTGTGAAAAATTTAAATTTCAATAAAATAGTACTAAATTTTTAGGACAAATTAAAAAAGCAGGTGTATGTCTGACCAACCTAAGTACAAGAAAAAATAATATTTTTTTTTGAAACTTTCAATATAAGTAGAGGACACATGCTTAGATGTGCCACATTTTTTTTATAATTTTTTAAAAGTAATAATTAGTTATGATTTTTTTATTAAATCTTTTTAAAAGTATTAAAACTTGTTTGTCTAACCACCACTTCTTTTGGATTACAAAAATGTTAAATTGTTAAAGAATTATAGATGCTTTTCAATCAACCTATCAATCAAGACTTTAGTCATAATGCATGTAGAAAATCATTAATAATTATTTATTTAATTCCAAATAAGGTATATCTTATATTGGTAGAAAGCTGAAAATTTTATTAATAAACACTTTCGTTTCATCAAATTTGGATAAAAAAAATTTCGTCAGCCATTTTTTGTCATATCACCACTTTTTGGACCCCATGATCCTACACCCATCCTTTTTTTTTGTGCTTCTTGGACCAAAACCAATTGCGCCAACATGTCCAAGTGGGCAAATAAATGCTAGGAAAGGGATTTTTTTGTTCTCCAAGTCACCCGATCATTCTAGAGTGCACTCTTACTTTTTGTAATTCTTTGTATAGATCCAAGTTGAATAGATAAGTCCTTTTAAACTTGGAGAAGGAATGTTGTAAGTTGTTCTCTATAATAGCAACAAGTGGCTGTAATACTCATTGTATTGCATCAAGTTTGAATATCAATTTGTTATACTATCCATCATTGTACTAATTATCTTTTGAATCAATATGATCAAGGGTTATGTTTGGTTCTCATATCATGTTTTTTGCTATGGATGTTTGAATTGTTAGTTTCTATTCAAAAAATAGAATAATTTTTTTGTTGGATTTTTTTTTCATTGAACCTTGAAAACTCTCTAAAAGATAACCAACTCTTATTCTCAATGACTCCAAGATTAGGTGCCAACGAATGGGATATGGATTTAACACTTTCTCCCCTACACTTGAGGCTCTGTAGGACCTAGGTGGGTATCCCTATATGTAAAGTAGATAAGCTTCATACAGATGACAAGGGCTTGTAGGGCTAGTTACGCCCATTTTTCTCATTTAAGTTCAAGATAAAGTAGGACACAAGAAAAAAATCTTAAATAATAAATTAGGGAAAAGGTTTTCTTGAATATAAAGTTTGTTTATTAGGATGGGGGAGGGAAACCATGCAAGTCCAATGTCTACCTTGGGCTGCAAAGTAATATGTTAATAATTTTATGATGAAAAGACCAAACATATCTTGGGGGTCTTCTGAATAGATTATCACTTTGTGATAACTTGACCTACACAAGCTTGCTCTACAAATCTACTTATAAATCCATCTAAAAACACAATATCTTCACTATCTTCATGCAAGAATTTACATCACTCCTTGAATGAAAATCAAACAAAAAAATAGTTCAAACGACAATTTTTTTTGAGGAACCTCAAATAACCTTGCTATTAAGATTCAAAAGACATTACATTTTAGAGCTGGAGACAATTGCATACCAACGTATATATATATATATATATATATATATGCCACATTCACAAGATACAAAGGCAATGTCACATATTGGCTTACAAACTTAGCACTCAACAATATTTTGTACTTAGCATCCACCTTACCAATAAATAGAACATCCTTAGAGAGAACTAACCTCAGAAATCCACAAAAACAACAAAACTTTCCTTTATAGTTGAACCATAACTCAAAAACTCGACCAACCATAATCCCTAACCCAACTAGGCTATACCCAAGGTTACAAAATATCTACATAAAGAGAAAACTCTAGCTAGATCCTGAGAATAAATCCATCATAAATGACCTTGACATCCATGCCAAGCCCCCATATAGGCAATGAAGAAAAAATAGAAAACTAGTAGCAAATCACATCAAGGAAGAGATCTCTAAAAGAAAGGACACCTGCAACCCATAAAGTAGCATGGGAAACATCTCATCATAATAGAAGTAAGTCAAAGTAACTTTAAAGATCATCCCCATCCTCCCAAATATCAAATAATGGTGCTAGAAGAGTCACTATAACATTAGTGGCGTTCCTGTGAAAACACGTCAAAATGCGGGTAAAGAAAAATGGTTGTGCCTAAAACATAAGCTTTTTAATATCATTAAATGGTTCATAGGTCCAAAAAATTATCCCTATCATACATCGGGCATCAAGGATCCCTCATACTTCATACTTATACACTAAATTGGTACCAACATTGGGCTTTGAAGATCGATAATATCTCTTACAACTTATCGAGAGGAAAATGAAAAGTGAAACGATGATCTCTGAATGGCGAAGCTCGAAAGAAATTTAGGGTCAGAGGTTCAGGGATCGGAGGTTCGACATACCTCTTACTAGTAGCAAAAAAATGGTAAAAGGAAAGAGCGAACCTCGACACTCAAAAGTAGGCTATCATAGATTGACATTCTATAGGAGTGCTTACCTCCCACAAAAGGAAATTAAGAGGTAAGACTACAAATTGAAATCCAAAAGCTCAAACAAAAAGGCTTAGTCAATTTCGCACAAACAATCAAGGTTAGAAGCCTAAAACATTGAGAAGGAAGGAGGGCAACGAGAATAATTTGGAAGGAAAGAATATTGGGCATTACACATTAGGAGGATGCCTTATGCCATACTGCATGAACACATAGAGAGTAGAAGAAAAGACCGAACGCTGAAGTCCAATGGTAGTCAAGAGGTCAAAGATTGGAAGGGTGGCTTACCTCTTACCATAACAAAGGTAAGAGGTAATGGGTAAGGTCACTCCCCGATACCCAAAAGGTGAACACTTGGCCGCCTTTCAAAGGGAATATTAGGGGTTGAGGGGAATGGCTACCTCTTACCTTAATAGTAAGAGGAAAGGCTAAAGTTTGATCCTCAAGAAATCAACACTTAGTTGATTTTCTGAAGAAAGGAATCGTGGAAAAGGATAAGGGTTAAGCTTGATGGGCAAAACCCAAAATGTCAAGGAAAAAATATAAAGAAAGAGAGAATGAGGAAATCAGGGGTGATGAAAAAGGGATGCAAGTAGGCAGAGGAAAAAGCTCAAAACACTGATAATTTCATACTTAGCCAATTTTAGGATTTTGCAAATGAGGAATTCATTGCAAGCTAGCAAGGGAGTAAGGATATTACCAGAGGCACATAAACATGACACACCATTAGGATTTATCATATCAGTTATAAGTGATGGGACCATAAGGGGGGTGGCACAAGCTGAAAATAGTGCCACTAGTGGCTCTAGTTGGGGACATCTGTTTAGCATAAATAGAGTGAGGATCCAGAAAACTCTAGAGAAGTAGACCAAAATACAAAAAAAAATTGAAGAAACAAATAATTACATTATGATACAATGTGCATGGATATGCCCTATTTATGAAAAGTAGGGTTTGAGGAATTTTCCATGCACTGGCTATTCCAACACTTCCTCATCCATATTTTGCAAAAATATAAATTCTCACCATGATTGTTGTGGATGACATAAGGACCAATCAGAGGGCCTCAAATTTACAATGTTTGCCCTTATCTTGGGTTCTAGAATTTCACATTAAGACCAATTCCCTTGTAGAAAACCTCATCTCTATTGCTCTCTTATCAAATAGGTATTTGACTTGCAATTGTTTCTTCAAGTTGAAAATCTATGTTGCTCTTCTTGATTCATCCAAATCTATTACTTGGTTAATTCTACTATTCATACTATCATCAATGTCATCTCCATACTCTTGGATGAATTTATACAATGGAAATATATATTTTTTGTTGATATTCTTGCATCCAGTCCATACACAAGTTCATAAGGGGATTTTTTTGTAGCATTCTTGATAGTTTTCCTATCGACCCGTAATGCCAATTTCAATTTTGAGTCCCAGGCTCTTTTGTTCTTCTCCATCAGTCTTTTTATTATCTTCATGAGGCTTTTATTACTGGACTCAGCCTATCCATTTTCCTATGGATGGTAAGGGGAAGAGTATGATATAGCAATTGCATAACTGTTGTAAAAATAAGTAAAATCCTCTAACTTGAAATGCATTGCATTGTCCAGGATTAAGTTTGCAGGAGTGTTAAGCCTAATTAGGATATTATCCATAATAAAATTGATGCCAACATTTCTAGTTTCCTTTCTTCTAGGAATTGCTTCCACCCACTTGGTGAAGTAGTTTGTGGCTACTAATATCCAACTATGGCCATCACTAGATCTCTCATTAAATTCACCAATGAAATCTATACCCCATTGTTGGAAAAGAGCCTCTATATTTTGTGGCCTAAGGGGTAAAGCACCAATTTTTTTAACTTACCAAAAACCTTTTGGAAAGCATCACATTTCTTTACCATCCTATGTGTGTCAGAAAAGAGGGAAGGCCACCAATATCCAGATCTCAAGATCTTGTGAGAAGTTGTCTTGGCCATGTAGTGACCTCCATAGACACCATTGTGCATCTCCTCAAGGATCCTTGCTGCCTATTCCTCATTCACACATATCAACACAAAACCTACCATATCTCTCTAGCATAAGAAGTCCTCTATCATGGCATACATTATGGCTTGCATTTTCAAAGTCCTTTTTGTTTGGAAAATGCGTCTCAACCTTGCAATTACATAAGTTACTGTTGATACATAAGGTACCATTCATTTGAGGATAACGGGGGGTGTGAGGGGGTCTTTGCCTGTGAGGGTTTTGGGGGGATCATCCCCTAGGCTAGGATCCAAGGGAAACATGCCTTGGTGAGGGCTTGGGGGTTGTGCCCCTGAAAGGAAAATTTTAGTTATATTTTATTATTGTAAATCTAGACCAGTCATAATTATGTCTTAGATTTGACGATCGATATTTTATTAGCTTGACTTTCTCTAGAAAGTAACCCTATTTTATAAGGGAATTGTATTACGACTATGTAGTGTGATGTATTATGAGACTCTGATAGCGGTTGTGTTGCCTTTGGATCTCAGGTTGGTGATACTCCTATTATAATCTTGTTTTGCAAGTATATTGTAATCTTTGTGGTTTCTAAATAATATATTAGGCGAATTTTGGAGTGTGGGGTTTTTACCCCGAAATGGATTTCCCCATGCAAATCACTGTGTTTTGGTATGCTTGATATTTATGTCTATTTATGTTTAAGTTTCTGTAATTTTTTAAGATCTGTAAATTTTTTTGCATTATTCTCCTCTCAAGATTATTGTAGGAAGTTGTTCCACTACCTTAGCTTCCTTACACTTTTTTTTAATTATCTTTCATGTGATCAGGGCAAGAAATGTTTCTTAGATAGTGAAAAATATCCTTATACCAAGGGAAGTTATGAACAACACATTCCTCTAGAGGAACATTATCCTCTATTTTATTTACTTGACTAGCTTCAAGATTTGATTCAACCATCAACTTGGCTAAACCCTACCCTTTGACGAGTGTAGTTATCCGAATGTCAATGTTAAACTCTTGAATATATTTGATCCATCTAAAAAAAATTCTATTGACTTCTTGTTGAGTAAATATGTCTTTGATTACAACATTAGGTAAATAAGCCACTATCTTAGCACCTACCCAGTAGGGCTTGCAGTTTTTGATATCCTTTACAAAAGAATAGGCTTGATTTTTTATTATGACATATTTTCATTCCACTGCTTGAAGTGATTTGCTAAAGAAAGCAATGGGTTTGTAACCCTTATCATTTATTTTTTAATAGAGCAGTAGTAATAGTATGAAATTATGCAAAAGAAAATAACTGAAAAGTTTTAGCAAAATCAAGTTACTTGAGCACTAGTGCTTCTTTGATGGATTTCTTGATGTCATTAAATGCTTTAATAGGATCATCCCCCCATGCAACTTCTTCTTGTTCTCTCAATATCTTAGAGATGGATTTTGGAGTTTCAACAAATTTTGTTAAAAAACCTTCTGAAAAAATTGATCCAGCCAAAATATGATCGAGCCCCCTTGACTATTTTAGGAATTGGAATTCTATCAATTTTTGCAACCCTTTCTGGATCAATTTTTATTCCTTCTTTTGAAACTATATGACTCAATAATTTTCCCTCAGTGACCCCAAAGGTACATTTTTTAGGGTTTAATGAAATTCCATATTCCAAAGCTCTTTTAAATATCTTTTCAAAATGCATACAATGGTCTTCTTTCTTGGAATATGTTGTGAGGTCATCTTCATATACTACCATAAATATATCTGTAAAATCTAAAAAAGCAACATCCATGGCTCTCTACAATGTAGCCCAAACATTAGTTAAACTAAATGGTATTGTGATATAAATATATGTCCCCCATGGTGTGGTGAAGGCATTCTTATATTGCTCAGATTCCTTCACTTTTACTTGATTATAACTAGAAAACTCGTCCATCATGGACAAAATCTCGCATCCAGTAACCTTATGCAACATTCCCTCCATATTTGGTAATGGGTAATTGTCTTTTAATGAGGATATGTTCAAATTTCTAAAGTCCACACAAAATCTAATGTCCACATTCTTATTTTTTACTGGGACCAAATTTGAAACCTAGGTGGAATATCTGATAGGATTTATAATCCCACCCTCTCTAAGCTTCATGAGTTCCTACTGCATTTTGGGTGCCAATGTGAGATTTATTGGCCTTTGTTTTACCTAAAAGTTTTAGCATATGGCATCAAAGGGATTTCATGCTGAAACAAATCCTCTCTATAAGCTTTTAGGTCATCATATGACCATGTGAACACATGGTTGCATTTTTCTAATTAGAGAAATCAACATTGTCCTAATTTTTGGGTTGAGCTTCTTGCCAATATATACTTTCTTAGGTGCATAATCAGTTCCCAAATTGATTTCCTCCAAGTCTTGTTCATGTGTAGAATTATGCTTCACTTTACACTTATCATAGTTATCAAAAACTCTTTCTAGGGCTACCAATCCTTTAGGGATTTTATTTGTCTTGAGATGGATTACCTCATTTCCAAAAATGGTATCCTTTCCATCAATTTTTTCCACAAAATTTTGGAAATAAATTTCTTGGTTGTGATACTCATCTATACAATGTATAAATTTTAATAAATCAGTATCATTGTTAAATATCTATCAATTCTAAATGTTGTCAGGAATAGAGGGCCTCAATTGAACCTCAATCTTTGATACACCAGCAAAAGTTATATCATCAGTCTCAGAGAAATTTTAGAAAGGATATTTGCCATAGATTTTTTTGACCTCTCTATCCAATCAATAGAAAAGGCATCAAACATCTCAATTGTGTCGCAAAAAACATTAATATATTGCTTCAATATTTTGTTCTTTGACATTTACTTAGCTCTAATTTGAGACACCACTAACTCAGAGTCACCCAAAACTCTAAGATCCTTAATCTTATGTTTACTTTCCATATTCAATCCTAATAGTAGAGCTTCATACTCAACAAAATTATTTTTGTGCACTCAAACTTTAATGAGTACTTGTAGGATTTACCTTCTATTGATATAATAATCAAACTTGCACCTGATCCTTTTTTTGAATAGGCCCCATCAAAATACATAGCCCATAGGCCATCTTCTTGAGAAAATTTCTTCTCCTTTTCAATTTCTTGTACACTCTCATCCTTTGTTGGTTATGCATCTACAACCTTGAAGTTTTCCATGTGTATATTAATGAAATGCACACTCTCAACTGGATAAGCATCCTCAATGAGGTTAAGAGCTATTTTTTCTCTAATTAATTTTACCTCCCTACCATTTAAAGGTATTGTAACATAAGAGAGATCTAACTTCATGCTTCCCCCAACTGATGTTGCCCATCCTCTTAACATGACCATTCCATATTGAGCTAGAATGTCAACAACAGTCACACATAGCATAATCCTTTTCAAGGAAGGATGCTAACTTGAAAGTGACCTCCTTTACTATTCCAATCATAGGGATTTCTCGTGAATTCATAGAATTTTTTTTTTCATATGTTTTCCTTTCTTGTAACCCTAGCTCTCTCATGATTTCTAAAGGCATGATGTTAGTGGAAGCTTCCGAATCTATCATGCAATTTATGAGTAGTTTATCACTTACTTGAAAGGTCACATAAAAGCGATCTACTTGATTAGGGAAAGTAGTTAGGGTGGTGCCTAAAAAAACTTTAGGCAACTCAATGTGAGCTCCTTTAGGTTCAGCTTCATTCACCTTTTCTTTATATTTTTCAGAAGAGGTAATTACTTTCCCTCAATTACAAGCAATAAATGTACCAGTTATAAGGGCGAGTTCTTTTTCCTTGTGCTCTTCTATCCTCATCATTTCCAATAAAGGATTTGATACCTTGATCTATGACAAGATTTGAGTCATATCCACCATGGTGTACTTTGGAATTTCACAACCTAAAGCAATTTTCTCATTCACCTTCCCTTACTTATTTGCAATTTTATCCTCTTGAACAAGCCTAACTTCCTTTTTTCCTTGATCACCTTTCATTTTATAATTTTTTGCCTTAATGAGAGGAGACATAACCTAGGTTTTCAGGTTTCTTAACATCATTTTCCTTGATATCCTTGTTCTTTATAAGTCTTTTCCCTTTTGTATCACTATTTCTTTCTTTTATAAAAAGGCTACCAAGGTTCCCTTGATCATTGTTGACTATTTTGTTTCTCAGATTATAGGTACTCCTATCCTATGCAATAGAAACAACAATCAATGGTCTTATCTCTTCATCTAAAGGCCTTCTCAGTCTAACCTTTGTTTTTTATTCTAGATTGTTCACCATATTATGAATTCATTCTCATCATCAGAGAAAACTTGCTAATGATGTGAATGATTTTGATGTCTTATGTTCTAAACATCAACCTCTGAACATCCCTCCTCCAAAGATTAGTCACTAGTAGTTGGGCCCATTCAAAATAGCACGTTTATTCCTTGTTCTTCCATGTGTAAATCATCACAATCATTACATGGATCATGGCTATCCCCTAGGGATTGGGAAACCATACATTATTGAGAAGAGTGTGGCAACTGGAAAGGATCACACCAAGGCATATCCTCAACAAAATTTGCACTATTTCTCTTTAGAGGGTCAAGGGTTTCCTTATTTTGCATATTTATTTGATTGTTTTGGACAGGCCTACTGGGGATAACTTTAAGAATCCGCCCCCAGCAAAGGTGTAAAATTTTGGCGAATCTTATATACTTCCCCAAAAAAATATTAATTTTACTGGCGATTTTTTCATTTTTTAATAAAAAACAAAATCTCAATCGGGAATCTTTTGTAATCGGTAAAATTTTGTGGAAAATCCTGGCGAATTTTAATTTTTTTAAACCAATAAAATACTTTTAATGGTGATTAAAACCTATTTTCAAACCAATGAAATATTTCCATTGGTGAATTAAACTTGTTTTGAAACCAAAAAATATTTCTATTGGTGAATTAAACTTGTACTCAAACAAATAAAATATTTTTGATGGCGATTCAAAAAAAAATTCAAACTAAAAAATATTTTCATTGGCAAATTAAACCTATTTTCAAATGAAAAAAAAAAACCATTGGCGAATTAAACATAATCTCAAACCATTACAAAATTTAGTGGTGAAATAAACTAGTATGCCAATAATAAATCATAGCGTGGGTGGTGAAAATATCAAATGCTAAATATTATTCTATTATGGGAAAAAATTTCCACACATCCAAATTCCTTCATAAAGTGTCTGGAATGGGGACAAGTGTCAACATATTCATTATTTCTCAAGCTAGATGTTAGCGCAAATCAATATAACCCACGACTGTTCGATGAATTTTTGATGGATGATTGTAGTTGTATTGTGGAAGCATATGTCTGAAGCACTAGACTTGTGAATTAAAACCTCTAGAATTACACTAGAACTGTTAGATTTTCAAAAATTAATGGTTGACATTTTATTACTTATTAAATCACTTAAAGTCATGACACATAAAATAATATTTTATCGTTGACTTGCTACTGATAGTTGAAGGTCGCTTAATTTATGACTTAAGCCTTTGGAGTCATCGTGGTGACTGGCCACTCAACCTAGGAGATTACTAGTTCTGTGGAGTATCAAAGTCAGGTGACAAATATTTTCTCACAAAAATCAATGGTTGAGATCAGAAATTAATGATCAGGTGGCTCCCACATGCCCGTATTGTTGAGAAGGTGATGTCATCAAATTTTTGTGATAATGTGGGATTGTGACATTTGTCCTTGGTGGGGCTGAGCTTTAGCTCATGGTTAATGGTCTAAAAGGAATCAATGATCAATGCTAAGTTCATCAAAGATCAACAGTTATCACAAGATGGACAATCGTAGTTGCATTTTGGAAGCAAATATCTGAAACACTAGACATGTGAATTCAAACCTCCGAAATAATGCCATAATCGTTAGATTTTAAAATATCAATGGTTGATATTTTTTAATTTTTTAAATCACTTAAATTCATGACTCATTTTTTTTGAAATAATATTGTCACATCAAGTGGTGAATTAAATGTTTGTGTTGATTATTTGATGCCTTTGTTCTATATATACTTCACCAACTTGATTTTCTTCATATAATCTATAATATATTTTGTAATTGCCTTTGCTTTCTTTTTTCTCTATTCTCAATTTAACTGTGATATGGAGTCTTCATGGAATGTCATGCTACCCAGATGCTTTTGGGAGAAAAGAAGCGGCGATGCATTCAAAAGACAAAAGTTGGGTATGGTTTTTACAATTCCTTGTGTGCAGGTTGATGCTATAAGAATAATTGTGGGTAGGGAATGGCTTCAAAACAACCCTTGTGCTCTATAAACTGAGGTAGCTTTAGCTTTCTTGTCCAATTGCATAGACATTTTGCTCGATAAAGATTTGGTGAAGATGTTGGAAATACATTATTTGCAGCCTTTCATTTACTTTATTTCTTCATTGGAGTTGGAATTGGGGCATTACAATTTTGAAAGTGGGTTAGCACCTGTTGGTGGAATCTTTCACAAAGTGGAATTGCATGCTTCTACAGTGCAAGATCTTTCCCTGGATAATATGAGGTGTGGTTTGCTGCATGATACAAAAAATGAATCATTAAAGAGTTTGGAGTTTTGGAGGAAGGATTTGGGTGATTCCTTTTTTATCTCTATTGTTACTTTGTTAAATTTGATTCAACTTCTTCTCAAACACCCGGTTGAGGGCCTCTACTACTATTACAAAAAAAAAATAGTAATGAATTGTGTCTATATTTTATTAAACAACTCTTATAATATGTATTTTTTGGCTTCTTTTTTGTCATAGTTGGAGGAATTTTGGCCAGGCTGGCTATGTAGTATGTACTTCAGCTACTTAAATTAAAATACTTTTCATGGCTCCATTCTTGTAAATACTTTTTTCTTTGTTAAAAATAAAAATGTGGCTTTTAAAACTAATAGTAATTATCAGCATATAGTTCTAATCATAAGTGAGTGAAATTTATTTTGAATTATTAGTGGACATTGATAATGATTAAGCTACAACAAGCCATTTAATTCTCTTCTTTTAATGCTTTGAAGTACTCTACTTGCCATTTAATTCTCAATTTTTATTGATTTTCATATATATTTGCTAGATTGTATTTCATTGAAGAAAATGTGGTTGTGGTACCATGGATTAATGCCATATGTAAATCCGAAGTGAGAAAAATATTTGATTTCATCATATACTTTTGATCATAAGTGAGAAAAAATTATTGTGACTTATTAGTGGACATTGATAAAGATTAAGGTATAACAAGCCATTTAATTCTCTCTTTTCAATGCCTCGAAGTACTCTACATTTCATTTAATTCTTAATCTTTTTATCGATTTCTGCATATCCACTAGATAGCCTTTCATTGAAGAAAATTTGTATGTAGTACTACGGATTAATGTCATATGTACCTAGGAAATATTTAAAAGATTCAAAATTAGGTTTCTCTTCTAATCCAAAGTGAGTGAAATGTTTGATTTAATAACTTGATACTGAAAATGGCAGAAAGTATGACATGTAGAAAGTGCTTTTTATTTTATTTTATCGATTTTCATCTTTTTTATCGATTTATGCATATCCTCTGGATTGTCTCTCTTTGAAGAAAGTGTGGTTGCGGTACTATAGATTAATTCCATATGTACATCCAAAGTGATTGATTGGATGGCTTGATATTGAAAACTACATGACGTATTGTAGATGATGATGTCATTAATTTAGTAATCAATTGAAACAAGATTTGTAATGATTTGATATCATTTGAGTGGAAATTTTGATAGCTTGTCAGCTTGAGGTACGGCTTGCATGTAGCCATGCATCAATCAAAATAAACATTGTAATTACTAATTGTAAATGTAAGACTTAAGTTACATGATTAAGTTGGTTTTTTGGTTTGCGTGATTATCATTATACCCAACCTCACATGAATCACAAGTAAATAGGTATTAGGATGGTAGTGGTATTGTTGGCCCATAAATAGGGATAGTGAGCACAACTAAAATCATTCGTAGAAGGCTAAAGTCTTTACTATTGATTACAATATTTTGAATTGTCATAAGGGTTTTCATTTTGCAAGGTTAATAAGGAAGAAGATGATGTGGTATTATTGGGGATACTCTAAATTCTCTCACCTCTAGTTATGTAGTTACATTGTAAAATACCAATTTCCTTTAACTTCATAATGGGTGGAATTGGAATGAAGTTGATCTAGTTCACTTAGCTTCTTAGGCAAGTTTTGAACTAGGATGACGAGCTCTGATGGAGATAAGTGATTTCACATAGATTGTGTCAACATAAGTATTTTATATATTTTGCATTCAAATCTAGTGACTTCTCATACTCCATTTTTATAGAGGCCCTCGAAGAGGAACTATGGAATTTCAAACTCGTTGTGTGTTATCCCAATGCATGGAGGCCACATGTAGAAGGTGGGGGAAGATTTACTACCCCTCATCTTCTGCATGACTCTAGTTCTCAAAGAGGATAGGCACATTTTGTATCTTCATATCTCCCATTTCCCCAGCATGGTAGGCAAGCCCTATGGATTCTCAAATTTATTTGTTTGGTAATATGGTTTGGATCTCATAGTCACCACTACTAGCTTGGAATCAATTTGGTCATTTTGGGTTGTTCTGGTGCATAAAATTGAGCATATTATAAATGTAGAAGCATATTTGAGATCCCAAGATCCAAACCATGGTTGGAAAGCCTTGTGGTTTGAGAATATGGTATAGGGTAAGTGCACAAAGATGGTTCCCAAAAAGGGGACTTAAGTGGACAACTTTTTTCTGAAATCAGGAAATACTAACCTTGGACATGAAATTGAGGATACTTACACTCAAAATTTTGAGATGGAACAAAGAAGGATTCAAGTGCTCTGAGTCTACTTTCTAAACTACTAATTTATTTTGAAAATGGTTGATATTAAGGGGTTCAAATGAGGGACGTACACAAATTGGTGTTGTTTTTGTCAGAAAAACATAACATAACAACTCTTGTACGACCCTCGTATGGTGAAATTTTTTTTAGTATTTTTAAAATCGCAATGGTCAGAAGTTAGCTAACAGTATGTAGTTGATGCACAATTTTTCTGATAATTTTTTAATAAATATTTGATTTTGTACTAATTTTCGAAGTGGACATTTCCTAAAAACAAAATTTTGGCCGTGCTACCCCTACAAATTTTGGAAGCTAATTGATTTTTTTTTTTAAATTTAAAATTTGTAGAATGGATTCTAGTTTCTAAAAATGTAATTTATTTGAAAAATTGATGAACGGTTAATATATAACGAAAAAAATACCAAACACTGCTTTCTGGCAAAAAAAAGACATACAGATAAAGTAAATTATGGATGAAAGGCTTAACATTTTCAAAAAGTGAAAAAAATTACATCGTTGGATAGCTAAGAGAGAACCCAACATTACCCATGTGTTCAATTTTTTTGATATTGAACCACGTGCAATCCTGATGGTGAGCATGAACTCGATTATGAGAAATATGGTAGATTTTTTACAAACACGTCTCTGGTTGTTGGGAATGCCCTCCAAACCTTTGGGTTGGTATTCCAAGGCAAATACGAAGCCTAAGGCTCGAGAATTCCCAAAGCAAGGTATAACGCGAGTGCGTTATAACGTGCTCATGTTATATCTCACTTTTTACATGGTTTTTGTTTTTGCGGCAAACATGTCAACTAAGACCTAACACGAGCGCTTTATAATGTGCTCGTGTTATGAATTCCTTTATGTTAAATGTTAATATATTAAATGTATGTTGATATATTTGTATGTTTGTATGTACATGTATGCTTGTATGTCATGTATATATGTATCAATGCATATATATTGTATGTATGCCTCTATGTATGTTAGATTGTATCTACACATGTATGTATGTATGCTTGTATGGATGTAAGATTATATGTACATATGTATTATTATTGTATGTATCCATTTATGTATGTATTTAGACGGAGGGAGAATTTAGAGAGAGAGAGTCTGGAGAGATGGAGAGGGGGTGGAAGTGAGAGTTTAAGAGAGAGGGAGTGGGAGAGAAGGGGTTGGAGTGAGAGGGACTTACCTAGGTAGGGTGGGAGGGATAGAAGGAGGGAGAGAGAGAGAGAGAGAGAGAGAGAGGGGTGGGAGAGAGATAATT
>CM021102.1:370904979-370994586 GCA_007115665.2 Sequoiadendron giganteum
CGAGGGTATAGGTGTAGAGGGATTAGGGTTTAAGGGTTGAGGGTTGAGGGATTAAGAGGGTATAGGGGTTTTAGGATTAGGGTTTAAGGGTTGAGGGTTGAGGGTTGAGGAATTAAGAGGGTATAGGGGTTGAGGGATTAGGGTTTAAGGGTTGAGGGTTGAGGGTTGAGGGATTAAGAGGGTATAGGGGTTCGGGGATTAGGGTTGAAGGGTTGAGGGTTGAGGGTTGAGCGATTAAGAGGGTATAGGGGTTGAGGGATTAAGGTTTAAGGGTTGAGGGTTGAGGGTTGAGGGATCAATAAGGTATAGGGGTAAAGGGATTAGGGTTGAAGGGTTGAGGTTTGAGGGTTGAGGGATTAAGAGGGTATAGGGGTTTAGGGATTAGGGTTAAAGGGTTGAGGGTTGAGGGTTGAAGGATTAAGCAATAGGGGTTGAAGGATTATAGTTTAAGGGTTGAGGGTTGAGGGTGAAGGGATTAAGAGGGTATAGGGGTTGAGGGATTAGGGTTTAAGGGTTCAGGGTTCAGGTTTGAGGGTTGAGAGTTGAGGGATCAATAGGGTATAGGGGTAGAGGGATTAGGGTTTAAGGGTTAAGGGTTCAGGGATTAAGAGGGTATATGGGTTGAGGGATTAGGGTTGAGGGTTGAGGGTTGAGGGTTGAGGGCTGAGGGATTAATAGGTATATAGGGGTTGGAGGGACAGTTTGAAGGGTTGAGGGCTGAAGGATTAATAGGTATAGGGGTATAGGGATTAGTTGAAGGGTCGAGGGTCAGAGGCTTGAGGGTTGATGGATTACAGGCATAGGTTCAAGGATTAGGTTGAAATGGCTGAGTGGGTTGAGGGTTGAGGGATTACAGTGAGAAGAGGGATTAGGGTTTATGGGTGAGTGCTGAGGCTTCGAGGGCTCAGAGGGTATAGGGGTTGAGGGATTAGGGTTTAAGGGTTGAGGGTTCAAGGATTAAGAGGGTATAGGGGTTGAGGGATTAGGGTTGAAGGGTTGAGGGTTGAGGGATTAATAGGGTATAGGGGTAGAGGGATTAGGTTTGAAGGCTTGAGGGTTAAGCATTGAGGATTGAGGGATTGAGAGGGTATAGGGGTTGAGGGATTAGGGTTTAAGGGTTGGGGGTTCAGGGTTTAGGGATTAAGAGGGTATAGGGGTTGAGGGATTAGGGTTGAAGGGTTGAGGGTTGAGCATTGAGGGTCGAGGGATTAATAGGGTATAGGGGTTGAGGGATTAGGGCTGAAGGGTTGAGGGTTGAGCATTGAGGGTTGAGTGATTAATAGGGTATATGGGTAGAGGAATTAGGGTTGAAGGGTTGAGGGTTGAGCATTGAGGGTTGAGGGATTAATAGGGTATAGGGGTACAGGGATTAGGGTTGAAGGGTTGAGGGTTGAGCATTGATGGTTGAGGGATTAAGAGGGTATAGGGGTTCAGGGATTAGGGTTGAAGGGTTGAGGGTTGAGGGTTGAGGGATTAAGAGGGTATAGGGGTTGAGGGATTAGGGTTGAGGGTTGAGGGATTAAGAGGGTATAGGGGTTGAGGGATTAGGGTTTAATGGTTGAGGGTTGAGGGTTCAAGGATTAAGAGGGTATAGGGGTTGAGGGATTAGGGTTGTTCCACTATCTCTTTCTCTCTCTCTCCCTCCCTCCCTCTCTCCCTCTCTCCCTCCTTCTCTATCTCCCACTCTCTCCCACACTCTATTTCTCCCACTCTCCCCTTCTCCCACTCTCTCTTTCTCCCACTCTCCCCCTCTCTCCCTCCCTCTCTATCTCCCACTCTCCCCCTCTCTCCCTCCCACTCTATCTTTCTCCCACTCCCCCCTTATCCCACTCTCCCACTCTATCTTTCTCCCACTCTCTCCCTCTCTCCCTCCCTCTCTATCTCCCACTCTCCCTTCTCCCACCTTCTCCAACTCTCTCTTTCTCCCACTCTCCCACTCTCTCCCTCCCTCTCTTTCTCCCACTGTCCCCCTCTCTCTCTCCCTCTCTATCTCCCACTCTCTCTTACACTCTCTTTCTCCCACTATCCCCTTATCCCAATCTCCCACTCTCTCCCTCCTCTTTCTCCCACTTCCCCTCTCCCTCCTCTCTATCTTCTCTCCCCACTCCCATCCCACTCTTTCTCCCCCTCTCCCTCTCCCTCCCTCTCTCCCTCTTTCTCTCCCACTCCCTCTCCCTCCCTCTCTCCCTATTTCTCTCCCACTCTCTCTTTCTCACCCTCTCCCTCTCCCTCCCTCTCTCCCTCACACACACACACTCACCTCTATCTCCTCTACTATAAGGGTGCAGGGGACATATATAGAATTAGGATAGAGGGTATAGACAAAGAGGGAGAAACTAAATATATTAAGAAAACCATATTTCACATAACAAACTCATGTTATAATGTGAGTGTGTGTTTTACTTCACTAAAACGGTAAAAAAATCTATATACTCATGATTTCAAGGCCCACAGTATGCATATTCCCTTGGTTTTGCGCATACTCCAACAAAAAGTTACTTTTTGATGATGTTGTGAAGTGTCAAGCATGTTTTTCACATTCCATCACCTTTTCCATGATCTTTCTACCACCTTTGCATGAAATAGCATAATTTCCATGTTGAAAGACATATAATATCAATTGAAGTTTGAATTCCATTGAAAACTGATATACAATTGAAGTTTGGAGGGGAACAAGCTTTTGAACAAGTCAAATTGTTGTGGAGTTTGAAGATAGAAGAAGCTAAGGCTACATAATTGGGTTGAACTCCATTTGAAAGTTTTGTTTTTTAGGTATGTGAAGTCTTTACACAATTTCTTTCATTCTATTATGGATTGCTTTCACTTTGTTTTGTCATTATAACCTTATGTTGTCATTGTAACTATATTTCCCTTCACAACACATTTGATTCATATACTCAAATTAGCATTAAGAGTTCCCAATTCCTTAAGGACCTTCAAAAAACCTTGAAAATCTTGAAAATAACTGATTACAATCAACTAAATTCCTCAAAACATCAACCAATGATCATGTCATTCACAACTTGTCTTAAATCTTCCATAATGGCACCATTGTTTACAAACACAAACTATAATTTTTAAGGCACAACCAAACCATTATTTGCTTAAGAAATCTTTGTTTGAGTTAGTACAAAAAAAATGAGACCTTTCAGAAGTATTCCCTTACACACAAACTTAGTTCCTTTGTTCATTGTCCACATTACTCGTACCCAAGCATTTGCAAACTGTCACATGTATCTCCCAAACCATGCACACACTTCAGACTATGATACTCATTTTTGATGCAGAGTTAGAGGACCCAAAACCATTCAAGATGTCAACTTGCCTTCAAGAGGCATCTAACAAGATTAAAAAGACCTAATTGACCAATCCCAACACTCCTCCCAGTTGGACAATAAACAAAAACACTATTTCCCACTTTTCACCCTTGGAATCTAGTAGTAGTGCAAAACCAGTTTTGGGCCCTTAAATCCAAAACACCAAGAAAATAAAAGAATGATTCTAGCACCCATTTCAGAGTTGCAAGACATACCTTAAACCATCACATGACTCCTTTGGGACAACTTTAAGAAAACTGACCTTTTCACTGTTTTAGGCCTGCAAGTATGAAAATTTTACAAAGGAACTACCCTTAGATCCTCACACCAGACTTACAAACCCAAAAATAGTCTTTAATTAGGTCTCAAAACAAGATATTTTCTAGGTCTTAAAACCTTACCCACTCAACTAGGATTCCAATACAAAAACCCCCCATTTTTTAATGCAAAGAGGGAGGGTTTATAGAAAATCCTATACCTAGGCCTTCCCAGACCATTCCAAAGAATCAAACATCTTCAAAATAACCTACACAAGGTAAGGAGTTCATTACATAGACCAATCCTTCAACACTTTTTCAAAATCACTCCTTGGTTCCTCAAATTCTCATGGAAAAGTGCTTGTTTCAGCCTAAGAACCCCATCCTATTGTCATTAGTTTCATTCCAATACATGCTACACAATAAAATACCCTACTATAACAATTTTCATGCCATCCCACTGAGAAACAAGTGATAATAGTAGGTGGGATGGTCATTTCATAATTAAATCCTACTCAAACCCTTGACTGGCTTGAAATGAGCAGTTTCAGAAAATTGTCAATTGCTCCCTTCAAACATACTGTTAAGCCCTCAGGACTGATGCATTAGAGAGTTAAGACATGTGCCTAAAATATTCTATTACTTTTCTATCAAGGGGAGGCTGTAAAAATCCGTACAAGTGCAGGAATGTGCAAAAAAACTAGTGAATTTCTGGAAAACAACATTTTTTTATCATAAAAATGGATTTCAAAATGAACAATACTCCTCCCTTCGAGCCAATGGAGGTTGTTTAAACCTTTTGAAATGACAACCAAATCCCCCCAACTCCTATAACTAACAAACAACCACCTTTGAAAGCATATGAAAACTTTGTCTATGCTTCCATAGTTTGTACACATTTGTCTATGCTAGGTTAACTTTTGTACACGATGATTGTAAGTATTATTTAAATGAATCCTTCAATGAAATATATTTTTAAATTAAATTGAATGGATAAATTTTTTAGGAACTAATATTTGTCTCATTACCATGGTACAGAAAAAATTATCCGCCATGCCAAAGAAAAAGACAAAGAGGAAACTAACATACGAAGAGAACGAAACCTTCAAAGAAAATGAGAGAGTTCGGGTGGCGGCATATCATGAAAAGAAGAAATTGTAAATGATTGATGAAAACAACCTTCAAAAAGAGAATAGAAATTGGTAGCACAACAGGCACAAATGCAAAAGCATCGTCGTAAGACAAATTTGGATACCGTGGTTGGAGGCACACCCTCAATGACAAGTGAATATGAAGGGACACCATTAAGCACAGGCGAATATGGAGGGACACCATCTAGCACAAGTGAATATGGATGGACACCATCTACTACAAGTGAATATGGAGGGACACCATGTACTTCAAGTGAATATTGTTGGACACCATCCAACACATCTCAAGTTGAGAGTACATCATCACTCGAAATTGATGAAGAAGGTATGCCATCATCCCCATGTGAACCTCAAGGTATGTCTTCTTCTCCACTCTTGATCGAAGGTATGCAATCTAGCCCAACTCAATTAAATATTGATCAAATTCCTAATGTTGAGATGTATGTAGCTTGGAGAACACCACCTAGAATTTTGCGTAGAAATCCAAAGTATTTGTTTAATATTGATGATGAGATTTTGCAGCACATGGAAGATAAGATTTCAAAATGCACTTGTAGAAGATATGTTGATAAGATTTTGGAATGATTATTTGAAACTCTAAATGAGACTGCAAGATGTCAACTATTTGTTGAAATGATGCGGGGTGTAAAGTATAGGAACATCATGAAGACTCTTGGGTTTAGAACATCGAATGCATCGAGTGAAGACACTATTGTGAAGAATCTAATGAATGATTATGAGAGTGTGGGTAAGACCTCACGCTCAAAGGATAGTAATGTCACCAAATGTGTCATTACATAGAATTTTGTAAGCTGTCAAACAAAGAGAGCTCATCTAATTAAAAATACTAGTGAACAAATGGGAATTAGTAGAATTTTTTTATCAAAAGCCATTCAAAGGTGGCAAAGAATTGAGGGCAATGATTCAAATGAATTATGGGCATTCTCAGGTAGGCTGTCATGAAAAGATAAAGAAGTTGTCAAAGCCTTGAGAACACTAATATAAGATTACTGGAAGAATAACACAAGGCCATGTTTGAATCAAAGGGATGTGGTAAGAAGGAGAATCGGTAGTCAGTATCGTGAGCCACATCCAAAGCATTTTTTGGATATGACTCGAACCCAATTTTTTCAAAAATTTGAAAATAATTATCCTCAAATTAGTATTTCTCAAAGATTTTTCGAAATTCTTAAACCCTTTTAAGTCAAGATAAATCACACATGCACTACTTGTTGTTGTAGACTACATATTGAATTTTCTAACCATTATGATGTTTATTGTTCTATATGTTTAGATTTGCATACTAATGATGTTTTGTAGGAGTGTGGCATACAAGCCCCACCAAAATCTTCAAGAGAGTTCTTATCAAAAAAATTATGTGAAATAGAGGATAGCCAGATATTCTATAGGACAACATGCTTGGATGGTTCATGTGATCGTTGCGGTGGCTTCCAACGTATGCTAGTATGTCAACATATGGAAAGCACAAATGAGGTGGGACAAAAACTAGTAGAGTTTGGGAAGTATAAAACAATGACATATACTACAAAAGATGGGTCTCAAGCTCAAAGGTGTGAATTGGTTATTGAGAATATTCCAGTGTACCAATTTATGACCACATTTCGTGACAACATACTATCTGAGTATGCAATGCATACCCATAGAGCCTGATGGTTGGACACACAATTCAAGCTATGCAAGGAAACCTTTCCGGTTGGAAGCATAGTATCCGTGGTTGACTTTGTGGAGAACTACACTCTACAGACACAACATGAGGTGCAGTCATAGTATTACAACCCCACACAAGTTTTGATATTTATGCATATAGCATTCATTCATGCATCTGACAGTACAAATGAGAAAAGGAAGGTATTGAGAGAGTACCACTTTTACATTAGTGATGATCGTACGCATTCTCCAGAGTTCATGCAAGGTTGATTCCAAATGTTCTACAGTGGTTTGGCTCAGAGAGGCATAGAATACGATCGACATATAATATGGTCTAATAACTGTGCAACACAGTTCAAGAACTCGCGCATGTTCTACTGGTTGTGCAGGTTCATGGAGTATTGATACACGAAAGATAGCATGCTTTTGTTCTTCATGTACAATGCAAGCCTGGAATTATTGTGAGTTAGAGGAGTGGGTTGATAAATGGCTCACAAGTTATCTTTGCCCACTTCACATGTATCTCCCTCCGACGACATTGGAACTAACACAGATGGAAGCATCAGTTGACTTTGACCACGTATCAGATCTAGTTCAGCCAGGTGATATATCTACTTGCTTAGTTGTTGAAATTCCATATCGTTATCTTACTTTGTATTGTATTCGTAATGTTGACAAATTTCAAGAGATTTTTTGCACATATCAATGCAGGGCATGTTTATGCAATTATTGTAGATGAAGACAATGAAGAGGGAACAAACTATTACTTGTGTCATTGTGTTGAGGCCAAAAATAAATTGGAGGCCCAAGTTATAGATGGAAAAAACATTGAATACCCTACAGGCTCAGTTGTGGTTACTGAAACATGGCTTAGAAGGTACCCACATTCAAGTGTTAAACATTGGCTATTTCAGGACTTTGACATGCATCGTAAGATTCTTCATTACTCAAACCTTGTCGTGGCATCCAATGTTCATTTGACCAAATATGGGGGTAGACCTTTGAACAAGACCTTGTGGAAGGTTCGTGAGTATGACCATGAGGCTATACTTGACACAATAAAGAGTAGAGTAGACCTAGATGGTTCATTGGATTAATTTGTAAGTATATGCACATTGGTTCTTATTAATTTATACTTGTATGCACATTAAGTTTTTTGATGCAAATGCTATCATCTTATTTTACAATGATTGGTGTCCCCTTGCAAAAAATGCAGATATATGAGCCATCCAAGAGAATGTTAGCCAGCAAAGCAATGAAACATCCTTATTTTGATGATCTTAACAAATCTCAATCAAGATTTTAAGCCATTAGAAAAGTGTGTGCAAAGCTTGGTGAGGGAATTTCAAGTTATTCATTTGAAGTTAACCTTATCATGAGCAACTATGATGTAGACATTATAAGAGCATCTAAAATTTCAACTTACTCTATTCATGAGACGTGTTGTGTGCAATAAGTATGTTGGAATTCACAATGAAGATGTATGACTAGGAGTGACTAAGTTGTAAAACTTGCATGCCTATCTGTAAGTGACTTCCATCTATTTTTATTTCATTTCTATTTTGGATGCTCTTTCTTTTTCTCTTTTACTTTTCATATTTGTAAGTAAACTACTAAAAATTAATTGATCTCTTGTTGCAGAAAATGCTAATTTAAGAGCCATCAAAGAGAATCTTAGCCAAAAAAGCAATGCAACATCCTTATTTTGATGATCTTGAAAAATCTCAATTTTGATTTCAATCCATTATAAAAGAGTGTGTGAAGCTTAGCGAGGGAATTCCAAGTTACTCAATTGAAGTTAGCCTCATAATGAGCACTTATGATGTAGAAATTTAAAGAGAATCTCAAGTATATGAGGGACATTGTAAAAAATCTATGAGAATGAAGTGCCTGAGGCATTGTAATAAGATTTACTTACATAATGACAAACTCTCAGATCTGCAATTGTAATAAGATTTACTTACATAATGACAAACTCTGAGGCATTGTAATAAGATTTTCTTACATAATGCATTGTTGGGGCAAAAATTATCATGTATCCAAGCCCTTAGATCTGAAATTTGTCTCAGGACAAACTCACTCCACCATGCCAAACCAAAACCCTTATTTTATGCAATATTTTATCAAACCCTAGGGTGAAACCTCATTTTTCATGCCCCTTTCCATCAAAATCTACAGGGGCAGCAACATAAACCCCATAAAAAATATTCTCTTTCACTTGGAAATTTCTTGTTTGATCCTACAAGATCATGTTGGGCCCCTCTAGAAAAACCTCTCTCGGTTTTGCTTATCTTGGAGTGGTTTTCCCGTGGCGGCGGATATTCACTTGATGGAAAAAGCATCAAATGCAAGTTGTGCAAAGTTACAAAGTGGTGCAACTTTTGTTCTGCAACTTGTGTGATCAAGCAGACTATTCCAAAATGTTTGAATAGGTATTTTTAAGGTAGGCATGGTCCTCTTTTGCACCGAAACACATGGAATCGCTCTAAGCTATGTTCCACTAGATCAATCCCTTAAGGGTTCAAAGTGCAAAATGGCTGAAAAATTCAGCTTGATATTACTTGGAAATCGTGACACTTAAAAACTTCACGTCTAATCTTTCAAGATCATTTTGGTCCCCTCTAGAAAAACCTCTCTCAGTTTTGGCTATCTCAGAGTGGTTTTCCCATGGCAGCGGATTTTCACTTGATGGAAAAAGTGTCAAATTAAAGCTGTGCAAAGTTTTAAAGTGGTGCAACTTTCCCTCTACAACTCATGTGACCAAACTAACTGCTCCAATGCATCTGAATAGGTATGTTTATGCTAGGCATGGTCCTCTTTTCCACTGAAACACACGGAATCGCTCTGAGCTACGTTCCACCGGATCGATCCCTTAAGGGTCCAAAGTGCAAAATGGCTGCAAACTTTAGCATGCTATTACTCAGATACCGTGATGCTTAGAAACTTATCGTCTAATCCTACAGGATCGTGTTGGTCCCCTCTATAAAAAATTCTCTTGGTTTTTGCTATCTTAGAGTGGTTTTCCCGTGGCGGCAGATTTTCACTTGATGGAAAAAGCATCAAATGCAAGCAGTGCAAAGTTGCAAAGTGGTGCAACTTTCATTCTACAACTTGTGTGACCAAGCGGACTGTTCCAACACATCCAAATAGGTATTTTTACGCTAGGAATGGTCCTCTTTCGTAACGAAACACGTGGAGTCACTCTGAGCTATGTTCCACCGGATCGATCCCTTAAGGGTCCAAAGTGCAAAATGGCTTTAAACTTCAGCATGCTATTACTTGGATACTATGACACTTAGAAAATTCTCATCTGATCCTATAGGATTGCATTGGGCTCCTCTACAAAAAAATCTCTCGATTTTGGCTATCTTGGAGTGGTTTTCTCGTGGCGACGGATTTTCACTTGATGGAAAAAGTGTCAAATTCAAACTATGCAAAGTTGCAAAGTGGTGCAACTTTCGCTCTGTAACTCATGTGACCAAAATAATTGCTCAAACATGTTCGAATAGGTATTTTTATGCTAGGCATGGTCTTGTTTCGCACCGAAACATACGGAATCGCTCTGAGCTACATTCCACCGGATCGATCCCTTAAGGGTCCTGTTAGAACTAAAATTTTCCACTAGAATTCCTAGGATTATCCTATTATTTTCCTATTTTGTTCGTGAAAATGCATTCTACCCCCATCAAAAATATTCAAACATATATATTCCTTACATCGTTGCCTTAATCTTCACATTTTACATCACCTACCGCCTTACCGTGGCCTCCCACATTGGGCTTGCGGTATGGCGGTAGCGGCTAAAGGAATAGGCGTGAAGTATTTACAGTGCTACCATGCGCAGTCAATTCATTGACCGCGGTAGCACGATGAACCATTAGTCATTGGCGAAGCAGTTAAGGGGCTAGTAGATAGTGTTCACCGCGGTACCGCTGGCAGTCAGGCCAGTGACCGCGGTTGTGTGGTGGATGAGGACATGGCGGTAGCGGTTAGCAGGTAGGCGTAAGGTGTTTATCGCACCACCGCACGCGGTCTGAACATGGACTGTGGTGACTGCGGTGATAGGGTTGGTGACTGGAAAGACAGTGAAGTGGCGAACTCAGAACGGTTACCGTGATACCGTAACCACTAAAACATTGACTGCGGTGATAGCGGTAAGTAGCTAGCGGTTAGCAATGGCCACTGTGGCACCGCGACATGATAGAATGTTGACCGCGGTAAAGCAATAAAAGGAGATGGAAAGTGAGCCACAATCAAAGCCTGTGGTGAACAGGTAGCGATTGGCAAAAAAGTTAGCAGGGACAGTGAGGTAGCATGGTGGACAGAGGTGGCGGTTAGCAAAGGCCTACCGCTATACCGCTGGTGGTTAGGCCAGTGGTCACAATAATGCGGTAAACAACAAGGTATTGGAGGTAGCGGTCAGTATGGTTACCGCTATACCACGGATTGGCAGAATGAGGACCGAGGTAACGCGGGTAATGGTGGAGATGGAAATAAGAGTTGAATACTGTGGAATCACCAGAGATAGAGATGTAGACTGTGGTAAGGCGGTGGACAAGGAAGTAGCGGCTAAGTAGTGGTTAAGAGGTGGCTATCGCAGTACCGTGATGAGGCAACAAGAGGACTGAGGTGGAGCGGTAAAAAATAGAGAGCCACGGAAATGAAATAAGGAAATGCACGGAGCAATTTAAGTGTCAAAGCAAAATCAAAGGCGAGCAAGAATATCAAACGGCTGCAACCGAAAATGAAGGGTCACGACCCTTGATATTTTATTGTATAAATGTTTCAGAAAATCAGTTAGAAGGGGCAAAGTAGAATTAGATAGAGAAGAGAGAAGATATAGCAATATACAATTTTTTGAAAAAGGGATGAGACTGGTAGCATGTGTAAATCATGGAGATATCAATGAAAATTTAATATGATGGTGCGATGTTTCTGGTATCAGTTATTTATGATATTTGTTGAAGGGTATTATTGAAGTTGTCTCCGTAATGGTGTTTCCTGGTTATTTGAATTAGTGTAAACAATTTTTTACATAGTTCATCGATGCACATTTGTTGTACTTGTATGATCAATTAATTGTCTCTTTCTAGTAAAGATTAAATTCTCTGAATTGATCATAGTAATTAGGGAATATCAATTGGATTATTAAGAATAAATCAGTAATCACAATATTGCATGTTTATACAAGTTATAAACCAAATAAAATGCTAAACAACTTGAATGTCTGCCATAACAAGTAAACTTGTTTTAGATTTTCTTGACTCCATAAACCCTATAAGGCATTAGTCTCTTCGTTTTCATCCTCTAGTTTCACTCACAATCTTTTATTTGTCATTTTTGAGCGTTTTAAGTTTTAGTTTTGAATATTATCATGCTAGTTGTACCAAAATTGTTTTATTTTATCCATTTCAAATTGCCATCTTGGATAAATTAGGGCAATAAGAGAAGATCAAAAGTCAAAATCTACTTAATTCGAATAGGTATACCCACCTAGGTCTAGCAGCATCTAAAGAGTAGAAGGTTTAATTGTTCCAAAACCTTGTTCTATTACCCTAAAACATCATGGAAGCTTGGCAACCTTTCATGGTTCAAAACTGCATTTTTGAGAGCTAACAAATTGGCGACTCTGCTGGAGACAATAAAGAATTTGCGCCTTAATCATAGAGTCAAAAGTCCTGTATATAGACTCCGCTGGGAATAAATAAGTAACATTCTTTTCTCACTTTCAAAAAGTGAGTGGCGACTCTGATTTGAATATTGCGATATGAATGGAAGAAGATCTCAATGTACGGGGGGTCATTCCGAAGTTCCTCCTAGCGATGGTAGGTGGATGCATAAAGATAATAAGGTTGACAAGGGTAAAGGGAAAAGTGAGGACATGTTATTGACAAACAAAGACAAACCATCAATACCTTTTGGTGAGTATTGTTTTGAAAAATGGAAAGATAGTTCAACTGAAGAGCCTTGTACCCTGGAAGATCAGAGGAATCCCTTTTACAACCCTCAGAAACAAGCCGAATTTGAAGCTGGACTCGAAGCTGAACGACTCAGAATTCAACATGAATATGACCAAAAAATGTTGGGTAATCAGAATGAACTTACTAATCAGGAAGTTCATCAAGATGATTATGAATCTTTAACTTATGATGAAATTAAAGCACAGTTTGAGTCTCAGAAAAGGGAGAGGGAAGAGCAAGAAAAGGCCCAAATGATTCAAGCAATAAAAGAGTTCAAGTTGCAGAAAGCTCATAATATTCCTAAGGGATCTGGCTCTCCCCCAAAGTATATACCACCCCATAAACATAATAATCATGGTGTTGGGAATTTTCAACCACCAAAGATCCCTCACCATCAATTTGGGAATCAATATAGATAGCCAAATCATCCACCCCATGTTCCTACACAACATATAAATAATTATCCACCTCCTGGTCAGCATCATGTGCCACAACAAAATTTACAATATAATAACCCTATGTACCAGTATCAATATACTACTATGATTAGACAGTTTGATTTGGCAGGGTTTCAGTTGTGCCCTTATCCTATGGATGGTTCTTGGAGAAGTTTGGTGCCTAAATTCACAAGGAGTAATGCAATCACTGCCGAGGATCATTTGAGGAGTTTCAATGCTTTTATTCAGGATTTGGATGTACCTTATGAAGATTTGTATATGAGGTTATTCATGATGTCCCTTATTGAGGAAGCTAGGGATTGGTTCAATAGTCTGGCAACAGCTTCTATATATTCTTTCCAGATATTTCAATATCAATTTCTTGAACAATTTGGGAATCTGAGTGCACTAGACGCCGCTCTCCATGAACTAATGCACATTCAGAAGGGTCAGAATGATTCAATCTTTGACTTTAATAGAAGATTCAATAAACTGCAGAATAGAATACCTCCTAGATCAAAGTTACCAAATTCTGTAGCATTAAGTGTTTACCTAAATGCATTTGACCCTAAGACAGGGTATGAGTTGAGAAACAGGTTCCCAAGGGACTTAGCTGAAGCACAAAAGATAGCATTAACAATTGAGAATAATAGAAAGGCTGCTGGGATAATGAATAAGAGAGACAACCCTAGGGCTATTCAACAGAACAATAATTATCAATATAAGCATGAGAACACATATAGGAAGGATAGGCCTAGGTTGCATGATATGCCTTATAACACAAATTGGAAAGATGGAAAACCTATGATAGATAGGCCTAGAGACAAGGATACCCTTGATCCTTTGATAAAAAGGGAACGTATATGGTGAATAATAATTATTTTTGTGAAGTTTGTGATAAGCCACATTCCCCTGAATATTGTGTTGTAGCCTAGAAGATGCAAGAGGAGGGAGTGTTGATGGGAAAAGGTGGAGAAAATCACAAGGTCTACTTAACTTCAAATGCTCTTCACCATATTGAGGAGAGATATTCATCCTCAGAGGAAGAAGGTTATGAACATGATGTTGCAGAGCAAAGGTACAAAATCCATATGGCTGAGCAGCAGGTCTTTTCTAATTCTGAGGATGATTATGTAGAACCACCACCCGTTGAGGTTCCCTCTCATAGTAGTGTGAGGAGACTTACTAATGAGGAAATAAAGAGATTAACTATTGCTGCAGTTGAGGAAACAAATAGTAAATACTGGTTGAGAAATAGGACAGTAAATGAGAAGGAAGGTGTCTCTAGGGGTATCTTTATGAAAGATCAGAAAGTTGTACAAGGACTGTAAAAAAAGACTGAAAACAAACAACATGAAGAAAGCAAACAAAATCCTATCCAAAAGGAGGTAGTAAGAGAATTACACAAAGAAATTCAAAAGATAGATCTGTCAGGTAGGAGGGAAAAGGAAGAGAACAAAGGAGAAACATCAGAACAAAAGAAAGTGATTAAAACAGAAGGTTCTTCTTTTGTTTTCACTCAAGCTTTATCTCAGGTAAAGATGTCTGTCCCACTTCTTGGAATGATGAAAATTAAAGAATATAGGGACAGTGCAGTACAATTGATAACAAACGAAAGTGAAAAATATGTAGCTTCTGAGAATAAAGTGACTGCTAAAAATAAGCAGGATAAAGTAAGCATTCCAAAAATTTGTTTGAGTAATGTGTTGACAAGTCTGCCACAAGTTGATCCTTTCTTTACTACATTACTCATAAATAACAAATTAGTGAGGAATTGCATGATAGATTCTGGTGCTGCCATGAATATTATGCCAGTAGGAGTGATGAAACAGCTAGGCATGTGGGTGGATACATATGAAGGAAAATGTTATGCGATGGATAACTGACCTGTTCCTGTGGTGGGTATAATGAAAAATGTAGAAGTCAAGCTAGCTGCTTATCCTCAAGTAGCTTACAATATTGATATAACAGTGATTGGCACCCCTCCTCAATTTGGTATGCTTCTATCAAGACAATGGACAACAGCTATTGGTGAAAATGTCCAATTCGATCTATCTTATGCAATAATTCTGGTAAATGGCCAAGAGGTGAAGTTGTACAGGGAACCAAGGATGAGTCAGCTTATTGATCACGTGCCACAAGATCAAATCAACTGTTTTTGTGATGTGGATCTTGGGAGTTTCAATATAGAGCCAGCACAACCAGAATTGACTAATAGTGATCCTATCGAGAAGCATGCTGAGTAGAACTGCAATGGTGTATGGAAAATGTATTTTGATGGAGCCTGCAACCAAGAAGGTAATGGAGCTGGGATAGTATTTGTTTCGCCTGAAGGTATTACATTTAAGTATTCATTCCTGTTAACTTTTGAATGTACAAATAATGTGGCAGAATATGAAGCTCTATTAACTGGGCTGAATATAGCGGTGAAATATAAAATCAAGTTGTTGGCTGTTCTAGGAGATTTAGAGTTAGTTGTCTCACAAGTTAGGTCAAAGTATACAGCAAAAAACAAAAGACTAAAGCAATATATAAATGTTGTATGGGATACAATTGAATTGCTTGACGCCTTCTCAATTGAGTGGGTAGACAGGTCGAAGAATATAATGGCAGATTTTCTAGCTAATGTAGCGTTGAAGAAAGATGATATTACATTGGCTGGAGTATCACAAATTGAACTCAAGACTAGGCCTGTTGTGCCTGATAATGTATATAATTGGCAAGTTTTTAACGATGACACTGATCTTTTGAAATTCCTTCATTGTGTAGACTAGTATGAAGCCCAAGAGATTGAATTTAATGCCTTTGTTGAAGAAGTTGATGGAAAAGAAACAGTATTTGGGAAAGAGATTTTGCAGCTTAAAACCAATAAACTTCCTAAAGGGCTAGTGGAACTTGAGAGGGTTTATGATTGGAATGATCGGTCTTTTGTGAAGCAAACACCAGTTGGAAAAAATGATATCGAAGAAATTAATTTGGGAACTGAGATGGTGCCGAAAAAGGTATACATAGGTAAAAGGATAAGTCCCACAATTAGAAAAATGCTGATTGAACTGTTGAGAAAATATAAACACGTATTTGCTTGGTCTTATGAAGATATAAAAGCATATAGAGAAGACTTGTTTCAACATGAAATACCATTGAAATCAGATGCTAAACCATTTAGACAAAAGCAGAGACCTATAAATCCAACTTTAGAGCCTAAAATGCAGAAGGAATTGGTGAAGCTCAGAGATGGTGGAATTATTAAGCCTATCAGACATTCAACGTGGGTTTCAAATTTGGTCCCTGTCGGAAAGAAAAATGGAGATATCAGATTATGTGTAGATTTTAGGAATCTAAACATAGCATCCCTTAAAGACAATTATCTTCTGCCAAATATGGAGGCTGTACTGCATAAAGTGACAGGTTGTGAATTGTTATCTATGATGGATGGATTTTCAAGGTATAATCAGGTTAAGGTTAAAGAATCTGAACAATACAAGATAGCATTCATGACTCCTTGGGGAACATATGTCTATTTGAGAATGCCATTTGGTCTTACTAATGCAGGGGCGACTTTTCAAAGAGCCATGGATGTAGCGTTTGCTGATTTGATCAATACTCTCATGGTGGTGTATTAGGATGACCTCACTGCTTACTCCAAGAAGGCTGAAGATCATGTTCATCATTTGGAAAAGGTATTTATAAAAGCTCTTGAATATGGTATTAGTTTAAACCCCAAGAAGTGTAATTTTGCAGTCACAGAGGGTAAACTTTTAGGACATATTGTTTCAAAGGAAGGGGTTAGGATAGACCCTGAGAGAGTTGAGGCCATTGATAAAATACCTATCCCTAAAAATGTTAAAGCAATACAATCATTCTTTGGACAGATAAATTTTATTAGGAGATTTGTCTCTAACTTTGTTGAGATTGTTAAACCCATAGCAAGAATGTTGAGAAAAGGACAAAAAATAGAATGGACTGCAGAAGCTTTGGACGCTTTTGTATCTATTAAATGAGCCATCAAGGAGGCACCTATTCTTAAGTCTCCTGACTTTTCAAAACCTTTTCAGATTTTTTCATTTGCCTCAATGCACACTGTTGCAGCTGTTATGCTACAGAAAAATGAAGATGGTCATGAATAGCCTGTATCTTTCTTCAGTAAGTCATTACAGGGATCTGAATTGAAGTATGATATAATGGAGAAGCAAGCATTTGCACTAGTGAAAGTTGTAAAAGCTTTCAGACCATATCTTGTTGGAGCTAAGGTAGTTGCTTATGTTCCTCATGCAGCAGTCAAAGATATTCTGACACAATCTGAACTAACAGGTAAAAGATGCAAATGGATCAACAAAATCCAAGAACTTAACATAGAGGTACAAATTACTAAACTAGTCAGAGGTTAGGGTTTGGCTAAACTAATGGCAGAAGCAAATATTGAAGCAAATCAGATTTGCAATATAGAAGAAGAAAATGTAATTGCAAGCATTGAACATACTTAGTGGTATATAGATATTATGCATTATCTTAAATACATGAAATGTCCAAAGCAAATGAATGACAACCAAAGAAGAACATTGAAGTTATAGGCATCTAAATATGTTTTTATGGATGGAGATTTATTTTGGAAAAATAGGGATGGCATATTATTGTTATGTATGGATGAATTTCAATCTAAACATGTCTTGAGTGAAATGCACAAGGGGGTTTATGGAGGACATTACTCGGCAAAAACAACTGCTCAAAAGATTCTCAGGGCAGTATATTATTGGCCAAAAGTCTTTATGACTCTTTTGCACATGTGAGGAAATGTGAAGCTTGCCAGAAGTTTTCTGGAAAACTGAAGTATTAGGGAGCTTTGCCACTTCGACCCATGCAGATTGATGCCTCTTTTCATCAATGGGGAATTGATTTCATCGAGGAAATACAATAAAAATCAAGTGGTGGACATAGATGAATATTGGTGGCCACTGATTATTTTACCAAATGGGTAGAGGCCATTCTTACTAAACAAGCTACAAGTAAGGTGGTGACACAATTCCTGATGGATAATATCATTACTAGATTCGGTACACCAATGAGGTTGATCACTGACAATGGAATGTGTTTCAGATCAGATGAATTCAAAAGCTTCTGTAGCACATATGGTATTATCATTTCTTATGCAGCTCCTTATCATCCATAGGAAAATGGACAAGCAAAATCTAGCAATAAAAGTCTTCTAAAGATTATAAGAAGGATGCTAGGTCAGAACAAGAAGGCTTGGGATGCAAAATTGAGACTAGTTGTATGGGCTGATAGAATTACGGTGAAGAAGGCAATTGGGAAGTCCCCATTTGAGCTAGTGTATGGAGCACAGGCCAGGATGCCTTTGCAGAATTTGTTACCAGTCTACAAGTTTGTTCTCCAGGAAGATTTGGATATTCCTGAACCTATGGAGGAAAGAATGGAGTAGCTAGCTGAACTGGATGAAATCGGGAGGGTGGCTCAAAATCAGAATATAAAGCTGCAGACATAGATGAAGTATTTATTTGACAAAAAGGAAAAGGACAGGATATTTGGAGAAAGTGACTTGGTATTGATGTGGAATGCAAGGTGCCAGGAGAAGGGAAAACATGGGAAGTTTGAAGCCTTGTGGCTAGGGCCTTTGTGGTGGTTGGAAAGAAAGGTGAAACTCATACTACTTGTAGAATATGGCTGGTGAGGATTAGGAATTGCCTGTACATGGGAAATTTCTGAAACATATTTTCTCTTAAGGTAACACAGAGGATTGAGGGTTGCCAGTGCATGGACAACTCTTGATGATTCTCTTTAAAATTCTTTTCCATGCACAGTAGTCTAGGATATAAAAGGAACAGGATTTGCAAGTACATGGACAGTCCTAATTTTCCTTTTTTCAAAATTATTTTTCCATGTACGGTAGTATAGGGTCTCATTCTCTTCTATTGCCATCTGTTCCATCATGCTCACATGTCCATTACCCTGAGTTTGGTCTGCTCACCCAAAAATCTGAATCCTTGCAATGATCTCACAATCATTCATCCCCAGACGGAGCCACTGTTAGAACTAAAATTTTCCACTAGAATTCCTAGGATTATCCTATTATTTTCCTATTTTGTTCATGAAAATGCATTCTACCCCCATCAAAAATATTCAAACATATATATTCCTTACACCGTTGCCTTAATCTTCACATTTTACATCACCTACCGCCTTACCGTGGCCTCCCACATTGGGCTTGCGGTATGGCGGTAGCGACTAAAGGAATAGGAGTGAAGTATTTACAGCGCTACCATGCGCAATCAATTCATTGACCGCGGTAGCGCGGTGAACCATTAGTTATTGGAAAAGCAGTTAAGGGGCTGGCAGATAGTGTTCACCGTGGTACTGCTGGCAGTTAGGCCAGTGACCGCGGTTGTGCGGTGGATGAGGACATGGCGGTAGTGGTTAGCAAGCAGGCGTAAGGAATTTACCATGCCACTGCATGTGGTCTGAACATGGACTGCGGTGACTGTGGTGATAGGGTTGGTGACCGGCGAGACAGTGAAGTGGCAAACTCAGAACGGTTATCGTGATACTGTAACCGCTAAAACATTTACCGCGGTGATAGCGGTAAGTAGCTAGCGGTTAGCAACGGCCACTGTGGCACCGCGACATGATAGAATGTTGACCATGGTAAAGCAATAAAAGGAGATGGACAGTGAGTGACAGTCAAAGCCTGCGATGAACAAGTAGTGGTTGGCAAAAAAGTCAGTAGGGACAGTGAGGTAGCATGGTGGACAGAGGCGGCAGTTAGCGAAGGCCTACCATTGTACCGCTGGTGGTCAGGCCAGTGGTCATGATAATGCGGTAAACGACAAGGTATTGGAGGTAGCGGTCAGTATGGTTACCGCTATATCATGGATTGGCAGAATGAGGACCAAGGTAACGTGGGTAACGGTGGAGATGGAAATAAGAGTTGAACACTGCAGAATCACCAGAGACAGAGATGTAGACCGCGTTAAGGTGATGGACAAGGAAGCAGTGGCTAAGTAGTGGTTAAGAGGTGGCTATTGCAGTACCGTGATGAGGCAACAAGAGGACCGAGGTGGAGCGGTAAAAAATAGAGAGCCACGGAAATGAAATAAGGAAATGCACGGAGCGATTTAAGTGTCAAAGCAAAATCAAAGGCGGGCAAGAATATCAAACGGTTGCAACTGAAAATGAAGGGTCATGACCCTTGATATTTTATTGTATAAATGTTTTAGAAAATCAATTAGAGGGGGGAAAGTAGAATTAGATAGAGAAGAGAGAAGATATAGCAGTATACAATTTTTTGAAAAAGGGATGAGACTGGTAGCATGTGTAAATCATGGAGATATCAATGAAAATTTAATATGATGGTGCGATGTTTCTGGTATCAGTTGTTTATGATATTTGTTGAAGGGTATTATTGAAGTTGTCTCCGTAATGGTGTTTCCTGGTTATTTGAATTAGTGTAAACAAGTTTTTACATAGTTCATCGATGCACATTTGTTGTACTTGTATGATCAATTAATTGTCTCTTTCCAGTAAAGATTAAATTCTCTGAATTGATCATAGTAATTAGGGAATATCAATTGGATTATTAAGAATAAATCAGTAATCACAATATTGCATGTTTATACAAGTTATAAACCAAATAAAATGCTAAACAACTTGAATGTCTGCCATAACAAGTAAACTTGTTTTAGATTTTCTTGACTCCATAAACCCTATAAGGCACTAGTCTCTTCATTTTCATCCTCTAGTTTCACTCACAATCTTTTATCTGTCATTTTTGAGTGTTTTAAGTTTTAGTTTTGAATATTATCGTGCTATTTGTACCAAAATTGTTTTATTTTATCCATTTCAAATTGCCATCTTGGATAAATTAGGGCAATAAGAGAAGATCAAAAGTCAAAATCTGCTTAATTCGAATAGGTATACCCACCTAAGTCTAGCAGCATCTAAAGAGTAGAAGGTTTAATTGTTCCAAAACCTTGTTCTGTTAACCTAAAACATCATGGAAGCTTGGCAACCTTTCATGGTTCAAAACTACGTTTTTGAGAGCTAATAGGTCCAAAGTGCAAAATGGCTACAAAATTTAGCATGTTATTACTCAGATACCATGATGCTTAGAAACTTCTCATTTGATCCAACAAGATCACTTTGGGTCCCTCTAGAAAAACCTCTCTCGATTTTGGCTATCTCAAAGTGGTTTTCCCATGGCGGCATATTTTCACTTGATGGAAAAAGTGTCTAATGCAAGCTGTGCAAAGTTGCAAAGTGGTGCAAATTTTGCTCTGCAACTTATGTGACCAAACTAACTACCCCAAAATGTCTAAATAGGTATTATTATGCTAGGAATGGTCTTGTTTCACACCGAAACATGCGGAATCGCTCCGAGCTACGTTCCATCGGATCGATCCCTTAAGGGTCCAAAGTGCAAAATGGTTGCAAACTTCAGTATGCTATTAATCAGATACCATGATGCTTAGAAACTTCTCATCTGATCCTATAGGATTGTGTTGGGCCCATCTACAAAAACCTCTCCTGGTTTTTGGTATCTCAGAGTGGTTTTCCCGTGGCGGCGAATTTTCACTTGATGGAAAAAGCATCAAATACAGTAGTGCAAAGTTGCAAAGTGGTGCAAATTTTGTTCTGCAACTTGTGTGACCAAGCAGACTATTCCAACACATCCTAATAGGTATTTTTACACTAGGCATGGTCCTCTTTCACACTGAAACACGTGGAATCACTCCGAGCTATGTTCCACCAGATCGATCTCTTAAGGGTCCAAAGTCCAAAATGGCTGCAAACTTCAGCATGCTATTACTTGGATACCATGACACTTAGAAAATTATTGTCTAATCCTACAGGATCATGTCGAACCCCTCTAGAAAAACCTCACTCAGTTTTGGCTATGTCGGAGTGGTTTTCCCGTGGTGGCAGATTTTCACTTGATGGAAAAAGTGTCAAATTCAAGCTGTGCAAAGTTGCAAAGTGGTGCAACTTTCGCTCTGCAACTCGTGTGAGAAAACTAATTTCTCCAATGCATCCGCATAGGTATTTTTATGCTAGGCATGTTCCTCTTTTGCACCGAATACGTGGAATCACTCCGTGCTACGTTCCACCGGATCGATCCCTAAAGGTCCAAAGTGCAAAATGGCTGCAAACTTAAGCATGCTATTATTCGGATACCATGATGCTTAGAAACTTCTCATTTGATGCTAAAAGATTGCATTGGGCCCCTCTACAAAAACCTCTCCCGGTGTTTGCTATCTCAGAGTGGTTTTCCCGTGGCGGTGGATTTTCACTTGATGGAAAAAGCATCAAATGCAAGCAGTGCAAAGTTGCAAAGTGGTGCAACTTTCGTTTTGCAACTTGTGTGACCAAGCAGACTATCCCAACACATCTGAATAGGTATTTTTACGCTCGGCATGGTCATATTTTTCACTGAAACATGTGGAATCACTTTGAGCTATGTTCTACCGAATTGATCCCTTAGGTTGGAGGAGTCTAAAGTTGCAAATTTGTAAGTTGCGTAAAGCAACAAATTTGAAATGCAATAGTTACTTGTTTTGAAAGTTGGTTTTTAGTTAGTTGAGGGAATGGATCAGTTAGAGAAGAGTGTAAAAAACTATGTAAAGCCTTGAGAGGCTCGAATGGAGGTTGTTGATGAAATTTTGGATAAGGTCTAATAAGAATTATTCACACTGTTCTCTTTTTTTTTAGATTTTTTATACAAACTTGTTGATCCCGTACTTGGTATGACCTCTAGCTTCCTGTACGGTCCTAAGGCTGACATGGATTGAAAGAGGGTTGATTTTACAAGAACCCATCTCTCATGATAATGAATGGCTCACTTAGCACTCATTGCATCTAGGTGATTCTCATAGAGGTGAGGCACTAGGCCTTCCCGGGAGGTCACCCATCCTAGTACTATTCCAGCTCAAGCACTTAACCACAGAGTTTTTTCCCCAAGGTTAAGCCCACTTAGCTTGCAACCCCATTTGCAAAACCTTCAGCAAGTGTTGTGCCTTATGAAACATTCATTATAGAGCCCCTCTAGCTCATCAACTGATAAGTAGGAGGTATTTTCTACAATGTGTCAAATTGTGATATTGCTATCAGGATTCAATTGTGTAGTTTTCGAGTATAAAAGAGAATAAGAAGGGAAGATCAGAGTAATCAATTTGTAGACTTATTTTTATTATTGAATTACCTAGTGTGGGATTGGTCTATATGAGCAAAAAATTATAATATGGGAGTATACGTTTCAAGCATATAATCTGGAAAGGACTCAAAGTAAGATGCATGAGTACAAAGTATTGATCAGGAAAGACATCCCAATTCTCAAGGCCTATATATCAATGATAGGAAGATTCATATTCAAAGATAACACATGATTTTAATTGATTAATTAGAAACAACTATTATATTTATTTATCAAATTTCCATTATCAAATTAATATTTGAATTAGACTTCATATTCATAATTTATTTCATTTATATTTTGGGGACTCCATTATCTATCTTAATAATATTGGATGACAACCTTTGTCAATCCAATAAGAATTAAATAAAAAATCCATTGATCAAGAGCTCGATTCATTACAGTGGTATTAGAGCGAATGAACCTGCCAGCCTTTGGGTATTGCAACAAATTGACTTTCCATTGGAAGCATGGCAACTGATGATAGTGGTTGGCAAGATTACTTTATGAATCAGGTTGTAAGCTTAGTAGTTTATCTTAAAGGAATTCTATTATGGTCACATTGAAAAGAATAGAAGAATTTTTAGGCTTTATTGAGTAGTCATTTGTAGAATTAGATATAGCTCTAGCTTTTACAGTATTGCACATGCTTGCAGACAATTTCAAAGATCTAGATGACATCAATAGTTCGCATTACTCAAGAAGGATGAACATCTTAAAGACATTTGCGGAAATCAGGACAAGTAACCTTCTTGTGGACTTAGGGTTGCAAGATTTGATCTACAACATGTTCCACCATTTCTTTAGTAGGATCAAGAACACACATAATGAAGGTGTGTTTACAACCATGAAAGATTATGGTTCGAACTATCCAGAAGAGTGATGTTTTATCTCGACCAACCATATCTATACTATCATTTTTTTAGAAACAAGGATGGGTTCTCTCTTCATAAGCATATAAATTATTCCTCGATGTGTTCACACCGGTGTTACAAGACTTGGACTCACCTCGGACTTGACAAGCCAATTTTTTACTTGGACTCAAGCTCGGAGCCCAAACTCGACAAATAGAAAAACCTAAGAAATTCAAAGATTTTTAAGGATTTAAAACTTGTTTCCTGCACCCTTTAATAAATAAACCTTAAAGACACAATAGCATTATCAAATAGAAATTACTATGATCCCATACACAAACATACATCAATCACATAAGTATAAGCACAAATTTTAGCTGAAGGAAATAACACATTTAGATATATAAATATTGTGATATTGCTATTAGGATTTAATTGTGTAGTTTTACAAGTCAAACTCATTGACCCATGATTCATGAGTAATGGTTCACAAGAACCCATCTATCATGATAATGAATGGTTCATAAGGAGGAAGATAAATATTCATACATTTCTTCTATCACAAATGAGATAAGTGCTCGGTTTCATGAAGGTGATGAGGCAACCATTAATGGGGAGTGGATACATGAAGAACCAACGGAGAATGATAATGGCTTCAAACCTTCTATAAAGGATAATTTTTTTCGTTTCAACGATGCAAGAGGTTTTTGGTTTGACTACCAAAACGAGCCTATGAAGAATGCATGTGAAACTCTTTTGGACCTTGAGGGTGTTCTTACTCCATCTCAAGGATCATGCATTGAGGATGACATAGATCAATGCTAGGGCTAACCAATTAATAATTATACACATGAATAATTCAAGCATGTACATGTCAATAAGGGAAGTACAAGTACTCAAAAACATGTAAGCCTCAAAAAGTATACACACGAATACATAGTATACACAAATTAAAACAAAGTATATGCACAAATACAAGGTATGTGCATGAAAACATGTAAGCCACAAAGTATACATTCGAACACACGTAAGTCATAAAGTATAAATGTAAGTTGTAAAGTATACACTTGAATACATGTAACTCATATCTATTGAACCATCAATTTAGAATGCAAATATGGACAGGCATCGATAAAAGATATTTGTATTAACCAAATAGCCATGTAGGCATACATCAATATATGTTGATATAAGTATAAAATATATGTACAAAATAGCCATATAGGCTTACGAGAATGCCATATAGTCATACAATGTCAAATATGTCCAATAAAAAATATGTACAAAACTGCCATGTAGGCATATACAACAAAGGGCTCTGGAATCAAAAGTCATTGCTCTCCATGCCTTGGAAATAAAATCTTTCCCTTTCATTTTTGATCGGATGGCGATAGGTCTATCACTCATTTTTGCTACACTCAAGGAGTGCTACTGCTGCTCCTCCTAGGGTTTAGTTCATTGTGAAGTTTTAACTGTTACAATAAGAAGTAAAGACATGAATATATAGAAATTACATTATAAAAAATGATATATTTGAAAAAATAATCACTTACCGCCATCTCACGATCTCTCTCCATGAGGGAAATATTCTCATGCCCATGCTCAGGCGTCCTCAAGCCCTGTATAAACCATACAAATAGAAATTAAACTACGTGAATCAATAATGGTTTGATTTTTCACTAACTAACATATATAAAAACAAATGTAAATTGAAATTTACTAATTTGCCTCATACCTCTCCTGTCAGAGCCATCGAGGATTGTATAGCATATTTTGCACCAATATCCATTGCCCTCGTCACATTCAGAGGTGTATCGTCGTGCAACATCTGAAAATAAAACAACAAATTATTCAACATAATCAACGATGTGCATATAAACTACACAAATCTATTAAGTACTTGATTAATTAGTTAAACTCTTTATTCTATTACCTTCGTGTAGGTTTGAGTAAATCCACCACCACTGGGAAGTGTTCCATCAAAACATCCAATGTTAGTCTGTTCAACATCCAAAATCGCATATTAAATTACCATTCATAAAACAATGCTATTAACATGCAAGTTACATACCCTAGCGATAGCTGTACTGCAGAAATAAGTTGGTGGGGGGCCAATGTATCCAGTCTCAACACTATGACCCTACAATTTTATTAAAATCATAAAACACTTTTAGTTAATCTTTCATTTCAAAATCAAAATTTAATAAATTAAATTCAATGAACATGCACTAACTTTTACTTGAGTATCAATGCCATATGCCTGATGCAAAATGTTAGCTGCCCTCTCCATCTCCATAGCTGCAGATGGATCCTGCGTACTAGTCTCCTGAGTGTCGATGGGGTCATATGAACAAGTAGCCCCGTAATATTGACACACATGTGTTCAAAGGCCACCACTCGAAGACTCCCCTGGATGGCACTGTAGAATAGGGCTAGTATGATGGATGGCACTCTAGGTCAAAGTGTTGATCGCTTGCAATGTCTCTACGTCAACACTTTCCTTCGTGAGGAAGACATAAAAATGTGCTCACGAGGTGGCCTAGCGAGAGCTCATCTACTTTGTTGCATAGGATCCGATTGGGCACCAAGTATATCCTGAGCTAACCCCCCACCTCTCCCCTGGAAATCCCTCATATCAAAATAATTTGGGATCTTGTTCAATATGAACTCATTGTATAGTTTCCTAAGGAAATATTGTGGGACCTCGTAATTGTTTCATGGTGGGTAATCGAAGACCATGTACCACCTATCATAAAGCTGGTCCCTAATCTGTTGGTGGTGGCACCAATGGATAGGAAACCTCTTCGCATTGAGGGTAAGATTTTGATTTGTGCGTGGGTCGGTGAATAATGAGCACAAATCACCTTTTGTAATTTTCAAATCCTTTACATCCTTGTATGATAGTTTATTTGCATAATAATCCCTAGCTGCCTGCCTCCTATCTTGCCATCCAGTTAATTGTTTGCTAATTGAATCTACATTTTTTTAAAAATCTTTCAATGAGTTTTCTAGGTTCATTCTTTATGTGGTTGAACCATTTGGATCACTCAACCTACTGATCAAATCCTCAATTTTCTTTTTGTTTTTCTAAATTTCACTCATTAAATTTTGTTGAGTTCCAAGAGGGGGTTGAGTGATTGGTGGAGGAGGTTGATGTTGTGGTTAATTTTGATCTTGAAGATTTGGTTGGTCTTCCTGTTGAGGATTTGGTTGGTCCTCCTGTTGAGGATTTTGAAGGTTTGCAGGTTGATTTAGATCTCTTAAAAATTCAAACAAATATATATCAAATTCAACCTAAAACTAACAAATTCAAAACAAAAACCATAGAATCCTTACCTCTCACAGCTCCTCATCGTCATGGCACCATCGTTGCAAAGAAATATCAATTGTTGGTGAATAAATTTGTTGAATTGCTCCTCCTAGAACACGAGCGCAAAATTGTGGGGGTTTTGGCCACGGCTACAAAAAAAAAATAGTCGAAATGCTAATGACAAATTTACATTTCTTTTTTTGCTTTTAACAGTCAATAATGCACTCGTGTTATCGATTTGTAGTTGCCAAGACTCTGGCTCGGCATAACGAGCCATAATGCGAGCGCATTATGGATTTTCAAAATTGTTTTTGGAGGGTGTCCACGAAATTGCTACTCATTTCCATGCACCCGCCCTATAATAAATGCTCTTCCATTGTCACCAATAGTAGCTTGTAATCAATTGCGTCTGATGTAAAGTGACATGTGTCATTTATACAAAACAAGAGCTTGCATGCTCTACACATCTTTAAAAAGGTATGTAATAATGTAACATTGTCATTCAGTGGAAATAAAATAAATGGTTGTGTTATTCTTTGGTATTCATTTATAGTAAAGAATTATTTTGTGTTTACAATGTCTATTCAAATTATACAAGTAATATAAATGGAATAAAATAATGGAATGAAATATTTAATAAACTTAGAAAAATTAGTTTCTTTTCATTTAAGAGATTAAGTATTATCTATTTATGAAATATTTGCATGCAAATTTAAAACATAAAGCAATACAAATTTAAAACATAAAGCGATAAAAATGGAAAAAGAAAGTTGCCATCAAATTGGAAAAAAATAGTAAAAACACTAAAATTTGTCACTCTTGCTAGGCGTTGCTGAAATGTTATTAATTTCTAATTTTTCGTTGACCTGCTCCCCCAGTTCCTAGTATCATTGGTCATTTTTTAAGTCCTTTGCAATGTTAAGTTACCGATCCCTTGGCCTTGATGTCAATCAATGTCCTGCTTTTAAATGAATTTCATGAGTTCGCAAGATGCTTAAAGTAGATCTATATGTGACTCACAAAACCATGGAATGGACATGTGGACTCATCTCAATGACTCCATTAGGATTGTGTATCCTAGTGCCACTAAATTTTAGAAAACTTTAAAACACATGTTTATTATTTATATCATAAATTACTCAACTGTTCGATGAACATTTGATGGATGGTTGTAGTTGCATTTGGGAATGAAATGCATAGAGAGCTAGGCTTGCAAAATCAAACCTCCAGAATCACCCTATAGCCATTATATTTACAAAGATCAACAATTGAGAATTTTTTTGAAAATTTATTTCAAAGTTTCATTACAAAAATGTAAGGTACTAATTATGTGGTCTGGCGAAAACACATTGATGTTTCATTCACTTTAGTCTTTAATATTTGAAAAAAATATGTGAAATTTCTACTGCTAAGTGATTTTATTTTTAAGTGAGAGAATCAACACATAGGGAGATTTCAGATTGCTCATTGCAGTGCACCGATGAGATTTTGGGTTCCAACAAAGCCACTCCATGCCTGTCGGTATTAATATTTTCAAGAATCAAAATCTAAGTAAGTGAAAGACAAAATTCCTATGACTACATTTCATCATTTCTTAAAATATTATTTTGTCAAACTTTGAAGTTTGGGTTTAGGGTTGAGAGACTTAAGAAAAATTAAGGAGGACTAAGAGGGAATTCAAAATTTCACATTGTACAAGCATGTCTACCACCAAAAACACTAGCAAACCAAACAAAGTTGTTAGGAAAGGTAGAGAAAAATTGGATAAAATAATACATTATGTTGGATTGCTTTAAACCCCAGGCTTCACTAATCAATACCATGATATTTATGATCCTGAAATATATGGTAGGCTGACCTGAAAACTTAGATTTTAATTTGAGAATAAGGTTGTAAACTAAACGTAAAATAATAGTTCCAGTGCACCGTGGGTAAGCGGATTAGGGCGCATGATGTTACATGAGGTTTTCCATTGCCTAGAATTTATCATGGTTTGTGCCCACAATTATGATGATAACAATAAAGTAATTGTTAATAAAGATAGCAAAGAATAATTGTTATCCATTAATGCAAAATAACTTGGAAAAGTTTTGGGGTTTACAACCGAAGAATTTGGAAATTCCCACATTGACCTAGGAAAGCTTGCTAGCAATTATGAAGCAATGGATGAAAGGGACAAAAATAATTTCTTAAATAAAATAGTTCAAGATAAAATAAATTGAAAGGTAATCATAAGCCTCCTTATGATTTTGATATTTTTAGACCATGGGTTCAAGATACTATTTCAATGCTAGCATTTTTCCTCGAATTGGATAGCAATTGGGATGTGTGTGCAAGCCTCTGGTATATAATATTCATTTTCTTGTTCCACCTCAACCTGCCAAATATAAATTTATTGAGCACATTGTAGAATCCATGCATAATTTTTTTTTAATGATTAAAGGACATCCACACTCAAATTCCACTAAGACATTTAGGTATACAACCTACTTGTGCTATTTATATCTATTCAAATTTAGAGGAATGTTTTAGTCCAACAAGCTTCAGATTCAGCCCCATACGAATGTTGAGGAAAAGAAAATAGATTTAGTATATGATAGGACCACTAAGAGAAGGATGCATGATTCTATAAGGAAATACATTCATTTTTTAGACTACTTTTTGGCTCCCTTGCATCAAGAAATTACAAATACTCCAATGCCTAGATTGCTTATGGAATGTAGAAATTGCATTCAACTAGGAAAAGAAATACAATTGGTTGATTGGTACTTAATAGAAAAATATATTGTGCTAAGATTTAATGGATCGGGAATAGAGCCATAGAAACTTCCAATACATGTGATAGGAAGGGCTTTTGCATTGGAATATGTAAGGAAGATGCAGAGTATTGATGAACTACACTTTTTCAATCAACATAAGAAGAACTTATTTCCTTATTTACCTTTTTCATGTGGAGGGTTCACATTCGACAGAAATCATTTAAGGTGGTACATGATCTTTTGAATTTTTTTTAATTTTGATAATGTCTATCACCGGCAAGATGATCCATGTGACACCATTAAATCAATGATTGTGGCCAATAAGAATGTTGCAAGTAGAATTCAACATCAAAGTAAACCCTTGCTTGAAAACTTGAGAAACAAGGATTCTTGGGATGAAGTCAAAATAGCAATGGAGAAAAGTGCTATTGAGAAAGGTATTTCTTTTGAAAAATTATCAGCAAAAATTATGGCATTGCACCAAAAGACAGTCAGGAGGTACAACATTTTTTATTAAAAATGTGATAAATCATCTAGTAGAGTAAAAATGTCAGATTCTCTAGATAAGGAATTTACAAATAAAAATTGGTCACGATAAAAAATTATTGCCTTTTGGTCTATGAGGAAGGAGCTTGGTGAACCAAGAACTTGTTGATGGTGAAAATGACACAAACAACGTTAAAACAAAATATTTCTACTCTATTTCTCCTGAAAAAGAAAGACAACATATAGTAGCCTAACTTCCAAGGTCCTGGTAGTTGGTTCTCAACTGTCTGGTGTCACTCAATTGGTCCATGCAACTGTAATGTTCGAGGGGCATGTGTTGGTAAAAAATAATACAAGCAGTGACTTATTCATTGAGCTATTTTAATAGGGGTTTTTAAATAAAAGAAAAAGATAGATCAGAGGGTAAATCAACAAACATGAATCAAACTCATCTAACACCCGAACATATATCTTCAACAATGAATATTTTCCAACAGATCAAGAAAACCAAAGCATGATACAATTCATAGAATAATCTTTACCATTGTATGCATCTAAGGTGCTTATTTTAATTCACATATCACAACTATTTCAAAGATTCCAAAAAGAACACACATTCATTCATTACCAAGATCATAGATCAACAGACTTCAATAAATTCAATTCAATGATAATCTAATGAGATAATCCTTAAATCCATCTTCTTCTAATGAGTTTCATCACATAAGAAACAATCATGCTTCAACATAATCACTGGCATACAGATAGATTATAAGTCATCAACCTTATCAAGTAAAACTTAATTCTAACAACATATTGCGTAAACCTATAATTTTATTTAACTATAAAAATCAAATAACAATGTATATTTGTAATCACTATGAAAAATTCTATCTCCTAATATCAGGTGGCCAATTCTAATCTCTATTAGCCGACCCTTACAATATGATACCCAAAGGGTATTTATAGATATACAAAATCTGAAGTCCTCTTCTATTTTAAGTCAACCCACCCTTTTAGGGATTACAATTATCTTTGGAAACTCAGTTAAATTGGAAGAAAATAGAATAGAATAGAAGAAATTCATGCGCTTCAAAAACTGTTAGTGTTGCATGCAACATGCAAAGAAGAAGAAAGTCAAGCATGCATGAGATTTAGGAATACGAAGTTTGCTCCATCATGTATTCGTCATAGCTGGAGAAGACTTGTTGTAATGTGTCTAATTCATGCCCATCCACCCAGTTGTCTTCAAACTTAATTCGCTCCAATTCCACTGCAGCAAACCCTCTCATATCCCTCAACTTTTTCAACTCTCTCTTGGCTGCTCTTATTTCTTCTTTGATGTCCATCAATCGATCTATTAGCAGATCTTCACCAACATCTCCTCTCTGCATAACCTCTTTAAATATTTCAGTCCATTTCTGCATTATTTGGCTTAAAGGTAAGCCTTCTTTTACAAGTACCTCAACATTTACTAAAATAGCAATGATGGCCCCCAATTCCTCAAATGGCTCATTTACCTCCTTAATAGAATCTTGAACCTCATTTCTATGTTTGAATAGGAAATATGTTCTAAATTGGAGTATACAAGAAGTCTTTTCCAGAAAATCCTTATTATCTTCTTCCAATATTGACTATTCTAGGAGGGTAGTCTTAGGCAATTTATTGACCTCTTTCAATTTCTGACTCTATCCCCTGTACTCTTCCTCTTGTGCTTCCAAAGCTTTAACATATTGATTCATCTCTTCTATCAGCCCCTCAGTTGCTTTGTAAACCTCAAAACTTTTTTCTAACAACTCATCTATTTCTTGATTTAATTTACTTACCCATCGATCCAACATTTCTGCCTTGCCCCTCACCTGTTCCAAATCATCTACTTCCTTCTTGCTCAACAAAACTGGTTTCTCAATCGCAAAAACCTATTGTGATCTTGGAGCAGAAATATTCCTAAGGAAAACATGCAATTGATCTAGTTGAGCCTTAAGCTCATCCTTCCTTTGTTTATCCTTCAACATCCTTGACTTGGTTGAGGATTCTATCACACCAATTAGATTCATTTGCTGATCCCTGGTAGGTTTCCCCAAATTTACAGTGCCTAGCTAATGATCCATTAATTGCATATCTCTTGCCTCTTTGTCTATCATAGGTATAGCACACTCATCCATAATTTCTCCCTTGTCAGTTAGCCTAGTAGAGTGCAGGATCTTGGCCTTCTTTTTAGGCATTTCCTTTTAAATTTCCTTCATCATATCCTCCCAATTGAGAGGTTGAGAAGGTGTCAGTGTTCTATTTTGAAGGTCTAATTTCAACCAAGTCGGAGCTCCTGGAGTAACAATCATTATGGTTGAAGAAGAGGAGGTAGTAGCTAAGGGAGGTTGCACATTTACCTAAGGTTGAGAATCAACCCTCTGTTTCTGTTGCTGCTCTTGTTCCACACTCATTTTTGCCATCTTTTTTGCTTCCTCATCTTTTTGCTCTTGTACTCTCTTATCTTCTTCCTCCTTATTCAATCTCTCTTCTTCTAATATTTCCTTGTCCAGTCTTTATTTCTCTTCCTCAAGGTCATGAATCTTTTGTATCAATTCTAACTTATCATTCTCCTCCTTAACCTTGAGCTCATGCTCCTTTTACCTCTGTTGCCTCTCTTCTTCATCAGCTTTTGACTTAGCTTCAATTTGTTGTTGCTGTACTATGGCATCAAATTGTGTCTTGGTATCAACTAACTTTTGCTTTTCTATTGCTGCAGCTTGCTCATTAACATCCTTCTTGACTTCTTCAAACAATGCCCACTTATCCTCCTGTGTCATTACCTATTCTGTATCCTCCTCTAGAGGCATATTTTCTTGTATTCCTTTATCTGACAGAGTCTCATCTGAATCTGTTCCAACATCATGAATTTCTATCTCTTCTTTTCCCTTTATAGTTTCAACCATACTATGAAGAGTCCCTTTTTTCACTTCCTCACTTTGTTTTTTTGCAAGTGGGATTTGAGTAGAAGACTCACCTAATGTAGGTGTTGAAACAACCGATCCTATTTGAGCATCTCCTTCTTGTGTCTCTGATTCATTAACTTCTTCTTCAAGCTCTATTTCTTCAATGTCTGGAGGAAGGAACTCCAAAGGCTCCTTGGGAGGTGTCTTTCTTTTAATCCTTTTATACCCTTTCCCCTTTTTAGGAGCTGGTCCTTGAGGAGTTTTGGTTCTTAGAACCAACCATTGAACGGTTCTATCCAAGACTACTTGCCCTATCTACTTAATGTCAATGGTTTCCTCACTGTCCTAGTCAATCAGATCCAGGATTTTAGTCCGAATGTTTAAAGCTTCATAAGATGGATCCAATACAACTCCATCATTCACCAATGTGTCAGGAATGCCATTTTTGATCCCAAGCTCTAACATGAGTGAGACAGGTAATCTTTCATAATTCTTCTTCCTCAAATAATACTCATCATGTCAGTCACTCCAGAAATCTTCCAATAAATTGAAATGTTTATCAAACACAGAAGGCAACAAGGCATTCATTTTACTCTTAGGGTCAAAGTGCTTACGAGCTGTATATAAACCTATCTTTAACTGTATCAACTCACTGCACACCACCTTTGCTCCTACCAGATGCTGACAGCTATACTAACCCAACTTCATGGGGAACTTATGACATCCTGTCTTATGTTTCAATCCAAACCGGCCATTAACCCCTAGAGCCTGATATACAAATTCCATTAAAACTATCCTATTATTGCAACATCTTGGCAGAAAATGTGGATGACCTTCAAATCCATCTAGCCTAAAGTATGTAAACCTGGGGTATTGAATGTACCAACATCCCCATTCAATGATAAATGTCATGGCCTCTTGGCTCAATTTGTACCCTGCATCTTTGTTGAGCTGGTTAATGATCACATATATGAATGCATCATTAACCCTTCTGAATTGAGTCTCAGCAACCTATAGGGACAACTGGTTATAATGCTCCCACACCTTATTTTGTCCATATAACACTCCCATTATCCCCACTCTATTTAGACCTAGGAAGATACCTACTCTTGCTACTACATACACAATGCAAGAAGTCATGAAAAAGAATTTAGTCTCCCTAATATTGGTCAATTGATCATGAATAGCATCTGATACAATCATTGACCAATCAAATTGATGGGTGCCATTTAAGATTATCTGGATGAAGGGAAACATCCACTCCTTGAAATGAAAGGCATCTCTCCTCCCAAAATCCCTAGACAACATCATTATTAAATTTGATACTTCTTTGTAGAAATCTGCCCTCTTTGGTTGGTCTGCCAGCATGGTTAGAGACTTCTTCTCCATTTTTAACCACTTTTTGTTCAAGTGAGACTTGTTGGATTCCTTATATTTTCTATATTTCTCTAGGGCCTCTGCCTCAATTAACTACACCAAGTTCTTGGGATCCGAGACACTAAATATACTTATCTTGTGAGATTAATGATTACATTATCTTGTGAATCCATGCATTGTCGGGTAGCCAGATTGTAAGCTCTTGCAGCTGTCAAGATTAACTTCAGACATTGGATTGATAGAGGAAATAGGGTGAGATGAGCCAAATCAGAATCAACAATTCTTTGTGTTCTCCCTGTTATATCTTCAGCAAATGTTTCTGAATATAACTCCTCAAAATTGTATTGGCCCAGATTTGTGTTGGTGATGTCTGACCAATCCGATTCCACTTTGCTTACTGTGACAACAAGACTCCTGTGGTTATACCTCAAGGTATAAGGTAATTTTTTTGGCTTGATCTTCTTGGGTTTAGCTACTGCCTTTGATGTTTCTGCAAGCCGGTTCCTTTGAACAACTTATCCTGATGTTCCTGACATCCTTTAGCTTTCCTACAACAAAACCTCTAGTTAGATCTCTAAATAAACATCTCAAAACATGTCTTAAAATCACACCTTTCAAACATACATTGGAGTCAGAACCAGGTAGAAAACATCTTAAACAATCCTCTTTTAACATACTATTAGGCTTAGAGCGAAAATTGTTATTGATATTCTACTAACAAGAAGCGGGCTCGGAGTCGGAAGTGGAATAGTGATCGGAACCGGAACCAGAATGGAAACTGATTCAGTTTTTTTTAGATTTTCTATTTTCATATCTTGTTTTGGTTCCGCTTCCGCTTCCGCCTAGGTTATTTTTATCTTGAAATAAATCTTCTTACTATAAGCAGAGTTGGACACGGGATGGAAAATGGAATTGACACTAATCATAAAACATGCCCAAAAGCCCTAAATCAATTTCAATCCTACTTTCGCCTAGGTTGACCATGATGTCATCAATGATTTTAACAATTTAACGCAAAACTTCATAATTAAGAACCAAGGTCATATTAAAATGAAATGAGGCTCAAATATAACATGAAAGGACCATGCCCATATGACCGTGGGGGTGACTGCATTTTAGGGCATCATATTTAATCACTCAAAAACACGAATACAAAAATGCATAAAACCCTAATCTAAAAACGTGATATAAAAATTAGGGCACAAATTTAACCCTTCCTAATTTAACTAGATGAATGCGCAATTAAAACCCTAAGTAAAAACAAGATTCTACCAACCCTAACTCAATGTAAAACCTGAATTTAATCTATCTTACCATGGAACCCTAATTAATCTACTCGTTTAAAACCCAATGTAGCACAATGCGATCACAACAAAACATGAAAACGACTGTGCCCTAACTCACTGACAACTAGAAACACAAGCAAAAATGAAATCAAGAACAACAATAAACAAAGAAACAAAAAATAAACATGCAAACCCACTGAGATAGTGAACTCGCCCAAAGAAAAATGATCTAACGCAAACAAGAAAACATGAAAGCAAAATAAAAGAAAAATGAGAATAGAAACCCTACCTCGAACACAAAACTTGGCAAACCTTCTAAAGAAATCCGTAAGAAATTATCTCTTCCTCTTTCAATCTATTCACTCAGAAGAACTCTGTTGCTTCTCTACTTCGCTCTTTGATTTCTTAATAATAATAATAACCACCCGTTTAATCCCTAATCAAGGTAAAACTCAGAGTTTCTAGCTACGCATGGTAGTTGTCATTAATTCATTAAATGCAATAAAGCGGAGTCGGAACTGGAGAAGAACTAACACATCAATGCAGTGTGACTTCAGTAAAAATTCAATGAGCAAGAAACGGTGGGAGAAGAGTCGAAATGAAAATGGATTTGGAAACTTGAGTAATTTCCCAACTTCATTTCCATTCTGGGTCCGGTTCCGCCAACAAAGCATAAAACAAAACCAAACAAAAAAGTAAAATAAAAAGACCAAAATAATAAAACTTAACATAAAAACTTAATCTAAAACAAAAGTTCAAAAAGCGGAGGCGGAAATGGGATGAATTTTGATTTTGCAACTTTGAATAAATACTGATTTAACTTCCACTCCGGCTCTGCCTTTGACAAAGACAAAACAAAAGTTCAAAAGAAATACTGTCGGGACGGGGATAGGAACAAGTTTTAAAGGAAGTTTCACAACCCGATTTGGTTCTGGCTCTGGTTTCGATAGACCAAACCCAAGAAAAACAAAGTGTTGGAAACAAAAGACTCCAAACTTTGTTTGAAAATTAACAAAAGATAAAAACTCAAAAGGGGGACCCATTTTGACCAAGACAAAATATGGGGTGGTTATGCAAGGCATAACAAAACTCTTATAGACTTTGTAGATCACAAAGAAGATTATGAGTTTATCAAGTTGTGGAATATATAGCATCCCAATGAACATGAAGATCAAGGAACTAATGATGAATCTAATGATGATAGGGAAGAACAAAGCTATGACAAATCTGGTTTAAGTGAGACCATGAAAGAAGCATATACTTTAGGAGCAATCATAGCCAAAAATATGGGTTATGAAGGTGGTCCTTTAGGGTCCCAAGGACAAGGCCCTTGGATGGTAATAGATGTAGAGCCTAGAAAACTAATTAATAAATCTGGCCTTGGAGTTGACAATGTAAACCAAGGGCATACAAGTACAGCTAAAACAATTCATTTTGTTAGAGCTTCAAATCCTAATCCTCAAGGTTAGATACAATCACAACTAGGACATCCCCATGGTGGATAACCTAGTGCAACTGGCACTGCCACTCATGGCAATGGTATGGATAGTATTACTAGTAGTGGTCAACATATGCTACAACAAAAAAATACACAAAAGAGGATAACAATACAAGATACCACACAAACACTAAGTGATCTAGGCATACAAAAGAGGGCAAGGATTTTGACAGTCCAAGTCTAACTACCATTTCCACCACAAAGGAGATATTTCTAGGAACTCCCCAATTTAGTGTGGTTGCAAAAATAATTGCAAGTACTCCTAGTCCTTCGCCATTTGAGAATTTCATTATTCTTCTATCCCCAGGTTTTGATTACATTGAAGAGTTTAAAAAGAAATGAGAATTTTATAAAAAATAAAAGAAGCAATAGATGGAGAGTGTGTCTACTATAACTTCAAAGCCTACAACAACCATGGTATTACCCACATTTTAAAAAAATAAAGAAATCATGGAGTATACATTTTTTGTTCACATAGTTCAAAATAAACCAACGCATTAGATGAATCAATCTAAATTTTAGGTGAGCAGCTTCCAACTGGATTTTTTTGGTTTAAAAAATACTGACAAAATTAACGTATCGAAGAAGAACAGTGAATTGGTGTACACATAATTTCTAAAGCAAGAGAGAGAGAGAGAGAGAGAGAGAGAGAGAGAAAAGGTTTCAGATCAAATATAAAATTTACAGGAAGACATAGCAAATGAGAAAGCAAAGAGGAAAGTAGTAGATAACAAGAGCAATGAATTAGAAAAAAGAATAAAAATATCTTCCTCTACATCAACAAGAAAAGAGGATAAACAAAATGAGAGAGAAGTGAATGAACTGAAGAAAAGGTTAGATGATACAAAAAAGAAATATGATGAGGAAAAATCCACTTCTGAAAAATTAAGAAAAAACATTGGGAAAGGAAATGAATAGTGGGAACAAAAATTGGAGAAAGAGAGAAAAATAAATGAAATATTGTTCGCAGAGCTAATGGAAGCAAAAAATGAAATAAACTCTTGTCAAAATAGTTAACTACATTTTGTAGAGAAACAATGAGGCATATGAAACAAAATATTTGGGAGGAAATAATGCAGAGGATTGATCATTTGTGTGAATTTTTTCAATTGATTGATGCTATCAAACTACATTATAAGAAGCTCAAAAAATATTTCTTGGACAACAAAAATGTGCTGGCATTAGAGAAATCTGCAAATCGAGTTCAACAAAAGTCTACAAAGCCAGTGACAATGAATTGAAATCAAAAGGGATTAATAATTGACTTGTTGCCTCAATGATATTGTCATCTATCATTCAAAAGTTTTTGAGAATGCATGAAACAATGAAATTTGTGCATTTGGATGCAAACAAGATAAAGAAGTTGGATGAAAAGGTAAGGAACTTCATAGAGCTTGGTTTTGCAAAGGCTTTTGACACAAATAAGTGATTCATTGTAAAGGATGATTTCAAAAAGAAAATTGAGGGTGCAAGGAAGATTGATTTGGACCAGTTTCCTCAAAAAACAAGTGAGGCAAACTATTTGGATTCCATCAAACCACTGATAACTTTGAATACAATTTTGACTGAAACATTCAAGTTAGATTCCAATTTCAATCATGAATTGTTAACAAATTTTCAAGTCAAACAATATCGGTTAGAACAAATGACAATTCCACCACCTGAACAGTGGAAGTTGCTAGAAAAGGTGATCCAATGATTTGATATTGATATTGATAATATGAGTTTCCAAGTTCCAACTCAACTCTGTGTAGAGTTTTCTTTAAGAAATATTTTTTATTGCCTCTATGCATTCCTTCATTTAAAAATTAATTCAAAAACTCAAATTTAGTAATGTGTTTATGTTCAATTATCTATATTATTTATTTTATCAATTGAAGAAAAACTCTAGTTTCAACTACTAGATACACATTAAATGATTGCTAATATTCATTGTTGTATATGCTACTATTGCTAATATGTTATTGAGCATTGAGTTGAGTGATGAATCATTGAGTACATGTTTAACACAATTAAAATATGAAATTAATAATAATATGTTTATTTATTCAATATGATGCATAATTTCGAGGAATACAATATAAGATATCAAATACAATATAAAATTCTTGGTAATCCTCAACCTGTTAAATTAGGGTTGTTAGGTCTACAACCTAGGGCTTTCTAAAACCTTATTATCCTATAACGCTGGCATAAAATTCTTGGTAATCCTCAACTGGTTAAGTTAAGGTTCTTAGGTCTGCAACCTAGGGCTTTCTCAAGCCCTATTATCCTAAAACCCTGGCATTCTTGTTTTTTTTTGTTGACATCGTTCACTTTTTGACTGGTCTATAAGTAATGACTTATGGGTATCGATGTCATGAGTCTCATGTCCCTTTTTATAGGAAGTGTCCCTTTAATATTAGATATAAAATCAAAATCAAAACCTTTACTTTTTTGTAATTTTATTGTTTTATGTTCATTACGTGGTGGTAGATAAAGGATTCCACAAGTCCGTGGGCCCATAGAAGAATGTCCTTTTCTTTGTTGTGGAACCATAAAAGGACACTGTGTGACTATATTCTCATGTGGGATGTGGGAGAATTTTCTTGGACAGAGGGAACAGTTGCATCCTTTTCAAGAAAATCAAGGCTTTACTCATCATTAAAATTTTAGATTTGTACGTCCCTTTCTAGATGGACGACCCACGTTCAAAATTGATAAACGAGTAGATGAATGAGCTGCCCTTGTGTGAATAAGAAGTAATGTTGGATGTGATGGATGATGGATCATAATTTCCTTCATAAAATTTTAGTTCATTTTTTAGGTTTGGAATAGTAGAAAAGACTACAGGGATGCGCCCGTTCCGCATCAACTTGAGTTGAAATAAAACAGAGGTATGCCCGTCTTGGAAAAATTCACCATTTTTATTCTTGAAGATAATAATCAGGTCTACAATCTCTATTGAAAAATACTATAGAAATAAATTTTACATCATTCTAGAATTATGAGTCGCTCAAACACCCAACCCTATGGCTCTACATCTAAAAGACCCTTAGAGGAGGATATTTTGGCCTAGTTGTCAGGTTCCTCAAAAATCCTCAATGCCAACATAACCTCAGCCCTAATGCAGTAAAGGGGATGGTAGACATAGCCAAAAATTGTAGAGATGTTGAGGTGAAGTACCAAGATGACACAATCACTAGGTGGGAATTGTTTTTACACTGGTATGGAAAAAAATCGTCATTCCCCTGTCTCCAATGTATGGACCTATGATTTAGGGAAGTTGGTTGTTCCTAATGTCTTTATAAATGAACTCATCAGATGCCTTACTTCTAGGTATGATGAGAATATCAGAGTAATTAGGGCATTGGATGGAAGTGTCGTAATGGATATAACCAGGGAGTGTATTTGTGAGGGTTTTAGACTCAATGTGGCCACAAATAAGGTTATAGACCTTAATTATTTCAAAAGAAAATACAAGAAAGACATACATAGCTTTAGATTGAAATGGTTCCCTAGGTTTATAGAAAAAAGCTTCTATGGAATGTCATTGAGAATCCCTGATAACGAACATGAGCCTTTTGGTGTCAATTCTTTTGAAGACTATTTTTGAAGAACATATTTGGCATTATGCCAAGTGTTGGGAGAAGATGCATGTTCAAAAATGGAGACACCTCTTATGTATATGGTTGTTTATATACATAATCCTTTTATCAATATTGACTTTGACTATGCCAACTTTTTAGCTGAGGCTATTCACAAACGACTTTTGGACATTAAGAGAAGGAAAAGTGGTAAGGAGCCAAAGGTGAATTTCATGTGGTATTCTCTCCTTTTCCATATGATTTTGTGCAAATGGAAAGATCATTTTAGATTTTTTTTACAACTGAACATGAAAGATAAAGAAGGCTACAATCTCCAAGTGCAATGTTGGACCCATATTTGGGACAAACATCAAGTAGTGAGTTTGACTATTATATCTGTGATATTTTCTTTGTAAGATAAGTCATGGTAAGGTTGGATCGACCTGGAATCAGATTGCACAAGAAAATTTTGGATTTCCTTTGGCCCAAAGGGTGGAGGCCAGAGTTAGGAGTACAACATAACTGGGGAGATTATTACCTCCATGAGAACTCAGTTGTTATTAGAGTATCTGGGTTCCCTCAAGGCCCCCATGTGCTACCCAAATATGTGTCACCCAAGGTGGAATTCATGGAAATTATATGACAATTAAATGAGACTAATCAGTTTCATTTAAGGAAACAAAGGAAAGGTTTTTTTTCCCTTATGTTACTATATTTTTAGATTTCACTTTTACCAAAGACAACTCAGATAGGATGAAAGAAATTCTTGGGAAATACTACTTATTTTAGTTAAATGCTAGGAATTTTGACCCTGAAGTTTTTATACATGAGTTCAGGAAAGGTATCAGAAGGTTCGATTTTTGCCATCGATTCGATGAAAATGAAGATGTCATAAGAAATTACAAGGATGAATCTGAGGTAATAGATAGAAATGTGAAATGGGTTGCATTAAAAAAGGCATAGGTTGCAAGGATTAAGAATGATAAGGATTATCGTGGAGCACTTTTTGATATTGTTGACCCAATTCCTAGGATTGAGGCAGTGTTGAAGAATTTTTATAGGGTTGTAGGTAAGGCCCCTATGAAGTAGTTGCAAAGGTAAGGGTAGAAATGACTTTTGAGTGCAAAAAAATTATGCTTAAAGAAGGGATAAGAATGGTGGAAGATAGTGGATTGCTACTACTCCCTGAATGGGACATTATTCAGGGACATTACTTCTATAATTGTATTTGATACTATTAGGAAACACGAAGGAGAAATTTTGTCCACATAAGAGGAAGCAGAGATGACATTGCCAGGATCAGGGTTCGATTAACATTGGGAATCCCTTGCACTCTGGGCCCTTGAACCAACTACAAACAAGCCTTTGATTGTTGAAGCATCGAAGGGTAAGGGTATCAAAGGGAGCTTGATTGTAAAGAGGGTGTCTGACACCTCTACCCTTGAAGTTGTTGCATTAGTGGTAGATGTTTCCAAGTTTAATGAAGCTAGTGTTCGAAGGCTGCAAGATAAACTTAATACAGTGACCAAGGAACATAATGATCTCATGGAAGCTTACAACCAACAATAGGTATTATTGGCTAAGCAAAAATACCTTCTTGAAAGTGTGTAGGAAGCAAGCTCCTCTTCTACAGTCCCCCTTTCTCATGTGATGATTAAAAACACAGAGCTTAAAGAAAAGATTCAAATGCTGGAAGAGTGGTTGAAGAATGATTAGAAGAATCAACAAAAAGGAGAATGTGCACCTTTCAGCATGCATCTTGGAGTACAAACTATCTAAAATCTTAAGAAGGCTAGAAAATACTCATGTGTCATATCTAAATTTGAGAAATTCCATTACTAGAGTAAGTGGGGAACAAGAGAAACACAAATGTATATTTAAATAATGAATTCATATATTTTTATCTTTGGAAAGTATGTATAAGGTATCTAAATAAATATCTGATGCCCCACCTGGTATCTATCTTAATTTTGAGATTTCCAATATGGCACAAAATCATAAAAGGTATTTGGAAGGTATAATTGAAGTTGCACGAGAAAGAATGAACTCTTTCATAAGTGTTGACAAAAGGGTTGTACCCCACCTATTAGAAGATAATGGGGAGTTGAATACCCTAGAGAAATGGAAGGATAGTTTCAATAATCTAATCCCCACACTCCTCCCTCTGATTTTCAAAGACAATAATCTTGATTTAAATCAGCTTGATTCCTATTCAGACAGGATGGTCGATGCAGAAAAAAAGATGGAAACTTTATGTAGAGAGGCTAGTTCTTTACTTGATGCCAAGTATCATCAGACTTTGGAGAATTCAAAAAATCTCTTAGCTCATGACTAGCCTTCTGCGGATATGATTGAGGCATGGGATGAAAAGTATAGTTTTTACCCGGCATGTGAGTGGATCCATGCTTTTATTCCTATGCCTCTTGTCTAAGAATTTGGTTGTCAGAAATTTTTGGGATGAGGTTCTTCACTTCTTTTCTTGTTTCTTCCCTTATGTTATAAAAGTGAATCCCGAGCCTCACTCAAAATTTCAAAGCGTTTTGTTTTTTGATCTTTCATCTCATTCTTTGTAAACTCCTTTTGCACAATTTAATCTATTTGATAGCACATATAGGAAATGTAATTTTTCTCTATAATAACAAAAGATGACTCAAATACTTAAGTGTATTTCTTTAATTTTTAATATCAACCTATCTTTCTCTCCATTATTGTATTCACTATCTTTTGACTCAAAATAATCAAGGGTTATTTATAATTTTTTATATCACATAATGTGTCTATGTTATGGATGTTGAACTGTTAGCTTCTATTCAAGGAATGGATTAATATTCCTTTTAGTTATTTATCAAATAGTGTGTGAATGGAAATGCAATAGGAATTTATAAGTAGTATGATAAGTGTTGTTCTTTAAAAATGATGTAGAATCACATATCAAATTCAATATCATGGAATACAATATAAAATATCATCAACTACGGTTTGGAATATGATTCATGAGGTGCAATATAAAATAAAATATCCTGAAGTGCAATGAATCACAATTTCATGGTGTATACACATAAAAATGGTCTGGAGCACACAATTAATTAAATACTAGTTATTTGATTAAATAATCTTAATCCCTATACTTATATAAATGAATTGATAAATTTATTTATATAGTTCATCCCTTAATTATTCTATTTCAAAATCATTTTTCCTCTTAAATTAATTAAATTATCAAATTAAATAAGTTGTCATTTAGTTAATTTCCCTCCTTCATTTAAATTTGAATTTTTAATTCAAATTTGTCACATGTTTCTATATTTCTCTAACTTCCTCCAACTCATCCTCCACATCATCACATGTCACATGATATCTTTTATTTATAATTTCTAAATTGCAAATATTCTTCTAACCTCCTAACCTCCTTGGAGACACATGGTTCCTTCTTTCAATTGATTCTCTTTGACACTTGGATGATTTTCCCTTCCAAGTGGAGCAGCTTCCATGAATTCCTCCAACTTCTTTTTGCTCAACCGTTGATGTCCTAGGATCATGATCTCAACCATCCATTTTTTCCATCTCATCTCAAGCTTGGAAAAATATATAAATAGAAGGCAATTATACAACTTTTCAACAAGGATTTGATCATAAAATTATGTTGCAGAAATCATATTAGCAATTGAGAGCATTGTGAGAGCATCTTAGTTTAGCATTTAGCATTTTAGTTCATATTTGGTGTTATCATGGAAATTTTAGTTTTAGCATCTTAATTTACTGCATTTCCATACATCATTTCACTTAAAATTGCATCTTTATCACAACAATCATCTCAGTATCATTTTGAATAAAGTCACATTGCATTATATCATTTAGCATTACAATCAAAAATACCAAAAATATGTAGATGTAGGCATTTAGCTTTGCATTTCATATAGAATCTCATTTCTTAGGTTGTCATCTTGTAGATTCATGTGCAAGATACAAATCTGAGAGCATGAATTGAGAGATCACTAAGAATACAAGACAATGAGACGATTTGAGAAGATAGTCATAACAGTTGAATTTGTTATTTCAATTCCTTTTATGTAATACGTATTCATTGATGTCTGCTTTAGTTTTACTAATTACTCCACTTTTATACCACACATAAATTGGTGCCCACCATGGGGCCCAACCCCTTTGTTTTTAATATTTTCTAGAAAAGTATGTTTACAGGTTCGAACATGTAAATTTTTGGCACAATTGTGAATTATGTTGGTGCATATGAAACATTCTCTGGCACATCTATGCACTGTTTTGGCACATCTGTAGAATCTTACAACGCATCCATACCATATTTTGGCGCATTCAAGGAGTTTTCTGGTGCATCTATTATTTCTTTTAGTGCATACATAGATTGTTCTGGTGCATACGTTGATTTCTATAACGCATTTGTGTGATAGTTTAGTGCATCTATTTTTTGTTATGGTGCATCTGTTTTATTTTCCAAAAAGTTAATAGTCTGAAAACTAATCTATTTTTCTCTATTTTGTACATTCTGAGAACGTTGTCAAAGACTCTGCTGAAACCACAAGAACGTTGTCAAAGAACAATAAATTGAAACTACTAACAATTTATTTTGTAGGGGCTGGAATTTATTGTTATTTCTCTTTGTGCAATTAGGAATCTAGCTTAATTAGGGGAAAAATAACACCATGTTTGTTGTGTTTGTGGAGTGGTAGGAATGTATGCTCTCCCCTTAATTGGGTGATCAGAAAGATAGACCCATTCTTTTTATTGCATTTTATCCTTAGAGGGCCTGCTCGGTGGGAAAAATTAATCACCCCAAAATGACCCAATCAGTAACACGGTAAAGCCAAGTGACTTCCAGCTGGTATATAAGTGTGGGTACTTGAGGAAAGTTCAAGTATCATGAGGATTGTTGTGAAAAGAAGGGCATAAATGGTCTCTTTCCGCATGGATGATCCCCCATGAATGAAATGCCCCTACTAAAACCCTTTGTTGTAGTAAGCCAAAAATTCCTTTACTATTTATTGGTGCAAGAACAAACATTTTGAAGCCGTCCCATATTCTTGTGGATTTTGGTAGAAATGAGAAGTTTGTCATGGGAGATTCATGAGGACTGAGGCTTGGCTGACCCAAGAAGTGAGTGTCATGGAGGGGAACCAGTATGGTCAAGCCTCTAATCATTCGCCAAAAGTAAGCATAGCTGGAGCAATCTAAATGGGAATCCAATAAATATTGTCTTACACAGCCTAGGATTGTACTTCTTTGATGTGTTTTACCTAAGTTTTTTTAAACCAAAATCCAAGAAAATATCACACAAAAATGTTCAATCATTGATTCAAAAGAATATCCAAATCAAACAATCAGATTCTCTATCAGAAAACTGGAAAAATCTTTCAGACTGTCAAAACCTAAAAAACATTTTCCAGATCAGTGCATCCATTAACTACCCCAGTGCATACCTTGCATGTTCTAGTGTATCCATTGACTAACCCAACACATACCTTGCCTATTGTAGTGCATCCATCTACTATTTTGTTGCATACCTTCCATATTCTAGAGCATCCATTTTCTATTCTGGCTCATACCTTCCATAATCTAGCACATACATATACTATCCTGGTGCATTCATCCCCTGCTATAGTGCATCTCTATAATCCTACAACACATCCATTCACTATCCTAGTGGATACATAGCCTGCTCTGGTGCATACCTACAATCTTTTAGTGCATACATCTATTTTTTTGGCGCATCAGCCTTTTAGTGCATCTGTTCACTATTCTAGCACATCCATAAAATCCAAAAACTAGAGAGCTAAAATCCTTGTCTATATGAATTTTAACCTCACAATTTAGGATCATTTTCAGTCTAAAACCTTTCCTCAATCATACTAGAGCTTCAAACTTGTTGGAACTAGCATTCTCAAGTGAAAAATCCCTCAACTAAACTTTGATCAAACATCTAAAAGTGCCTCATCATCACACCTATTTCTGATTGGTAGCTGTGTTTCACCATCAGGATTCATCATGCTTCATCCCAAAACAAACTTTCTTAATCAGATTTTACTTAGTCCTTTTGACACTCCCAAACTTTGATCAAAATCTTAGAACATTCTCATCGCGTGTATGCCCATTTTAACGAGATTGCAAAAGAAAAAACTTAAGTAAAAAGAGATCGAAGACCAAAACACCATGGCTGAAAGAGAAGAGAATCCCTTTTTTGGAATTCATCAAGATGAGGTAGAAGAAATAATGGATGAAATAATAGAACAAGCACAAAAAGATCCCAATTTTCATAAATTCATGGAAAAGATCTTTGAAAAAGAGGGTGAGAAATACCTTTTGATGCTAGAAAACAAAGGACTCAAACTACCCAAGGATTTTGATATCCCAAAATTAAAAAGGAATCTTAAGAAGATGGAAACCGAAACACAAATTGAAACAAGAAATGAAGCAAGAACCAATGACCCCATGGATACTTTAAAACAAAAAATACAAACTCTCCAACAACAATTGCAAAACATGCAAACTGGAACCACCAAGAGATACTCAATACAAGATATATGTCCCTACCATTTTGATCCAAGTGTCAACATGATACCATTTCCCAAACATTGTAAATTCCCTAAATTTGATAAGTACAATGGAAAAACATATCCAATAGATCACATAAGGGGATTTCAAACAATGAGCCTCAAATTTTCCAATGAGGAAAGATACTTAATGATATTATTCCCATGTATTTTGGGAGGGCAATGTATGTAATGGTTCTCACAATTACCTCCAGGGATTAAATATTTTGAGGAGTTAGTCAACAAATTTATCACCCAATACTCGTACAACATTCAACATGAAATCACAATGAAGGACCTTTTCAATGTCAAACACAAGAAGGGGGAATCATTCCTAGTATTTTTGCAAAGGTGGAGAAGATTATTCACAAGGTATCCCCATCCCATACCAAAACAATAGAAGATGGAGGTATTCATTCATAACTTAAATGATGATATGAGTTATAGGCTCAAATTAGAATTTTCTCCAACTTTTGAAAAATTAATTGAAAATGGGATCAAAATTGAGGAGGCTTTGGTCAAGTGAGGAATCTTGAAAATTTAAAACAAAAACAATTCAGCCATTTCCTCCAGCAATGACAAACCAAAGTTTTGGAAAAAATACAAAAATAATGGTAATGATACCTCAGCTGAAACACATAATGCCAAACGGTCTTCAATCTATCAGGAATCACACCCAAGACCAACCAAACACCAACCAGAACGTGAATCAACAACAATTAGAATAACAACCAAAATAATCCTCCACCTAGACTACCATACCAAACATCGAACAACCACATAAAGTTTACACCTTTGGTTCAATCATATGAATCCGGATTGAAGGAAATTCTAGTAGAAAATATCATCACTCTACCCGACACCCGAGGTTTTGAACCCAAAGTAAAATTGTCATGGTGGAATGAGGCCCACTTTTGTGAATTTCATTGATGCAAAGGTCACCTAACCAATAGTTGCATGCAATTAAAACACAAGATACAAGACTTGATTGAAAATAATGTCATACAGATAGAAGGATGCCAAACCAACACTGATCATGGGGTATTCAAGAACCCCTTTCCCAATTATGACAAATGGGAATCCTCTCCCATGAAAGGTAAAGGAAAAAGTGTAAACTATGTTCATGACACCACCATCTATCATATTTTAGCCATCGAAGACCTAACAAATGACATTGAAATAAATGACACACTAGACCTTGTTGCAACTAACCATTCAATCAATGACACCAACATCCCTTCTAATCAAGTCCATAATATCCAACAAGACATGGCTGCAACAAATAATCAAATTAAAATCATTAAGATCAAAGGAAAACAAGACATTGTACCCATTAATGAGACCACAAGGGCACAAACCAAATATGTTTTAAAAGGCAATACTTCCAAAACACCCAATGCTCCATCTCATAAATATAACATTGTTGATCAGCTCCAAAAGATTCCTACTCAAATATCAATATTGGTGCTCCTTAAAATCTCACTTTCCCATAAGGAGATCTTAGGAAGAGCCCTAGTTGATACAACAGTACCAAATAATTTGGAAGTCTACACTTTTCAAACCATTGTGGGACATTTAGTTACACCTCATTGCTTATCCTTTTCAGAAAATGATGACATGTCTCTCACCCATCCCCATAATGCAACACTCCACATCAAGGTCCTAATCCATAAAAGTCATGTCAAGTGTGTCCTAATAGACGAAGGAGCCATTCTTAATATATGTACTTTAAAGCTTGTTTGTGCAATAGGGTTCTCTGAAAATACAATAGATGCAAGGAAAAAGATCACCATCAAAGCTTATGATGATGAGGAAAGATATTCAAAGGGCTTAATTGTACTACCAGTTCAGGTCGGGCCAATTCAAAAATATGTGATTTTCCAAGTTTTGGATAATGATTTGACATATAATATACTCTTGGGTCATCCTTGGATCCATGAAATGTACGTTGTCCCTTCAACATACCACCAATGTCTAAAATTTCCTTGCAATGGGAAAGAAATTACCATTCCTGTTGATTCTAATATCCCCCAATATTTCAATACCCTTAAGTTAGTCCAATATGTGTTTGTGCCCCACAATATAGAAGCTCTAGCCTCCACATCTGGCATCCCTAGTAATTCAAGTCAGTCCAATCCCTTGTCAAAATTGTTAGCCACATCCTCTATTGAAGGAAGCCAGCCAATTTCCTCATCAAAATAGCTAGAGAAAGAGGATAAAGCTTTCCTTTTTGCATCCATCGACCCTGAAACCCAGCTCAACACTTTGGCCAAATTGTTTGAGAAGAAAGTCCAAGTGAAAGACAACGGTGTGGGTGAATACTCCATTGAACAATCCCTCTGCCTCTAATAGTTAACTTCACCAAAATCCTATGGTCAACCATCAACCTCATCAAAACCACCTTCACAACAGGTCACAATTTTTTATGGTTGATTCATAACAGCAAGCACTCAAGCAGAGGAATTTGATGACAAGGATATTTTAAACTGGCTCTACAAAGATGAAACCGATTCTCAATCAGAAATGGCTAATGTCCAAACCACTCTATATGGCAAAGGATTTTAAATCTTGGAAAAAATAGGATATGAGGGACAAGGACCTATTGTAAAAAGGAAAGAAGGTATTTTAGAACCCATCCAACCCATCATAACAAATCCAAAAGACAAAACAGGGTTGGGATATAAAGAGCATCAAAAGGATGAGGAAACCAAGGAGAAAGCCACCAAGAAAGTTGTTGAAAGGATCCTGCAACTTCAAGCAAGCAATGATTGTGACACTAATTCCAATGAATATGATTGGGATTCGCTATCAAAAGGTTCTTGTCATGATAAGGACGTTGATGTGGTACACAAATATACTCCTACACTTGAGGAGGGACAAAGCTTAGGGTTAAGACCACTTGAATTAGAATCACAAAATATTGATGGCTTGAGCGAAGATGATCAAACTCCTAGTGAGACGAATCACTTAGAAGAGAGTAACATCATAGACCTTGACCTTGTCGTAGTATCACTCGATGAGGATGTCATCATTAGGACCCTTATGACCTCTGACCTAAACCCATAAGACAATCTCCTACCATTGGTACATCCTAAACTCATAGATTGGGACCAAACTAAACTTATCGATATCCTCACCTTTTCAAATGACAAGACAATCGTAAAATTCCTCTATATTTTTTATCATGAAACAAATTCCACCATTGAATTTCATAACAAAGCTTCTAGATGAGGGATTGCCAAATTTCCCAGCTACAAAATGAGTAAAATAAAAGAAAGATCTGATGGTGAAAACCACTCCATGGGAGTATCATATCAAGAAAGAATAAAAATAAAGAGCGCATCCAATGGTAAAAACCTCTCCAAGGCATCAAAGGATGGGAATTTGACACTCTTCCAAAGCACTTCCAGGAAAGATCCAAAGTTTTGATCAAGCCAACACAGTCCATCAATATCGGTAATGCACAAATAGTGAAAAACTCTCCATCTATCAAAATCTTTGACGAAACAAGAGAAGCCTAACTTTGTCAAGTTCTTTAAAGAATAAAAAATCAAATTTTCTTGGTCATACTTAGACATGCCATGGATAGAGTTGGATCTCATAATGCACCACTTATCCCTCCCTCTAGGAGTCAAACCAGTCAAGCAAAATTTGAGAAAAGTGCATCCCCATATCGCCTTATTGGTGAAGGCGGAACTAAATAAATTAGTGGATGTAGGATTCATTAGACCCATTGACTATGCTGAGTGGATATCTAACATTGTACCTATTTCAAAGCTCAATGGTAGCATACGGATTTGCACAGACTTCAGGGACCTCAACAAGGCTCGTTTGAAAGACGATTTTCTCTTGCCAAACATTGATATCATTATAGACTTAACAAAAGGTCATGGAATGTTGTCACTCATGGATGGAATTTCCGACTATAATAAAATCAAGATAGCACCTGAAGACCGGGATAAAACAACTTTTACTTGCCCATGGGGAACCTTCTGCTAGAATGTCATGCCCTTCAGATTGAAGAATGTAGGAGCCACATATCAAAGAGCCATGACAACCATATTTCATGACATGATGCATACCTTTATGGAAGATTATGTGGATGAATTGTTGGCAAAATCTTACACTAGAAGGACACTTGGAGATACTAGACAAAATCTTCACCCGACTAGAGAAGTTCAACGTCCGCCTGAATCCAAAGAAATGTGTGTTTGGGGTAACATCAACAAAGCTATTGGGATACATAGTGTTAGAAAAGGGTATTGAGGTGGACCCAAAAAAAGTGAAAGTTATCACGAAAATTCTACCTTTGAAGAATATCAGTTAGTTAAGTTCCCTTCAAGGTAGATTTCAGTCAATCAAAAGATTCATATCACAACTGGCCAATAAGACCCATCCTTTTACCCACCTGTTGAATAAAAATGTTTCCTTTCAATGGGACGAGAAATGTGAGGCAACCTTCAATCAACTAAAGCAATACCTAATGAGTCCACTTGTCCTAGCACCACTAACAAAAGGGAAAGCACTCCTATTGTATATAGCCACAATTGATCGATCATTGGGAACCTTGTTAGCACAAGAAGATTCAACAGGAAAGGAGAGAGCAATCTATTATATCAATAGAAATTTGAAGAGTTATGAAATCAAGTATACATCCATTGAGAAATCTTGTCTAGCAGTAGTGTTCGCTACACAATAATTGTGACACTATATGTTGACTCACACAATCAAACTCATAGCCAAGATAGATCCGTTGAAATATCTCCTTAGCAAAGAAAATTTGATGGGAAGATTAGCCAAGTGGGTAATGATACTCAATGAATTTGATATCCAATATTTCAATAGAAAATCAATTAAAGGGCAAGCCATCATCGACCAACTAGTTGAAGCATCAATTCATGATGATCATCCTCTGCATGTTGAATTTCCAGATGCGGATGTCTTAATTGTGATAGCAAAGTAGTGTGTATTGTATTTTGATGGCTCATATAATCAACATGGATCGAGAGCGGGAATTCTATTCATCACTCCCCAAGGGCATACTATTCTGAAATCTTATTGCCTAGTTTTTCCTTGCACCAACAACACCATAGAATATGAAGCACTTATTATTGACATCAAGATAGCAGTAGAATGGAAAATCACAAAACTACAAGTCTACGGGGATTCTCAATTAGTCATTAATCAGGTCAACCATGATTACCAAACAAAGGATGACAAACTGATGCCCTATAAAATAATGATTGATGACTTCAAGAAATATTTTATTGACATTAAATTTGATCATATCCTAAGGATTGACAACCTGATGAAATGGCTACCATTGATTCTTTGCTACAAATTCTAGAAAAATGAAGCCGTTATGAGTTCATGGTGGAACAACTATTTACCCCTGCTTACAACGATCCTAAGTCCCAACTTATATGCCACCTAGTTGATGTCGATACCTCGATCTACGAGAAGATATATACCTACCTAAAATATAATACCCTTCCTCCCAATCTTTCCCGAAACCAAAAATGAAATTTCATCTACCAAGCTTCTTGACATACCCTTATACCAGATGTACTTTACCGATGAGGTCTTGATGGAACTCTCTTACAATGTCTAAAATGAAAAGAGTCTGAAATGGATTTACAAGAAGTCCATGAAGGTATTTGCAACACTCATTCAAGTGTTCTAACCCTCACTAAGGAACTCCTTCATTTGGGGTACTACTGGTCGAACATGGAGAGAGAGTCCTTCCAATTTGTCAAGAAATGTCAAAAATTCCAAATCCACGGTAATATTATCCATGCACCAATACAAGAGTTTCAGCCCTTTGCATCAACATGGCCATTTTGTCAGTGGGGATTGGATTTTGTGGGTAAAATTAATCCATCCTCTTCTAATGGACACAAGTTCATCATTACATCCACAAAGTAGTTTACAAAGTGGGTCAAATTCGTGCCTTTAACTACCATCACAGGAAAGCAGATCTCATCGTTCATCCTAAACTACATCATCTGTAGGTATGGTATCCCTCAATCCATTATCACTGACAATGGCAGAACTTTTAAGAGTCAAGACGTGCAGGAACTCTATAAGAGGTTCCATATCCAACATCGATTTTCTACACCATATTACCCTCAAGGGAATGGCCAAGCAAAGGACTCAAACAAAACTATCCTAAAAATTCTAAAGAAAACCATCAACAATGTTGGACGTGACTGACATATTCAACTAAACCCTGCTTTGTGGGCATATCGCACCATCATCTGCACTCCCATAGGAGCCACACCATATGCCCTCGTATATGGATCTAAAGTCGTCTTTCCTATTGAGGTTGAGATGCCATCACTTTGTGTTTCCTTGAAAGGTCTCATTTCATATGAAGATTACCGAGTGTCTAGACTAGAAGAGTTGGAATTATTGGATGAACATCATCAGCTTGCAGTGGATCACCTAAAATCATATCAGCAGAGAATGTCTAGGAGCTACAATCACAAGGTCAAACCTAGGACATTTTAGGTAGGTGATATAGTACTAAAGGAAAATCCTTGTAATCAGTAGGATCGAGAAAAGAAAGGAAAATTTGAGCCCAATTGATTAGATCCTTTTGTTATTGTATCAATATTTGGATTAGGGGCATATCAGCTGTCTACACCAGAAGAGAATATATTTGAAGAACAAATGAACAACCTTCATTTGAAGAATTCCTACACATAATGCATCTGGTGCATACCTAAAAGTCCTAGAAAAAATCATAAAAATCAGAAAAAGTCTTGAAAAAATCATAAAAAATGGGAAAAAGTCCTAAAACAATTCATAAAAATTAGAAAATGTCTTGAAAAAATGGTTTCCTTGATGAAAAACCCGATAAACAGGCGTCTTGGTGACAACAAAAAAAAAGGTGAAAAATCAAAAAAATCATTGCCTTGATGAAAACCTGGCAAACAAGCATCTTGGTAACAGCAAAAAAATCATAAAATTTGAAAAAGTGCAATAAAAACAAATGGTGAAAATCTGGCCAATAGGCGCTATTTGTGATAAGTCAGCTTCTCCATCTATTTGAATATGTGTTGACTGTCTGCTTTTTGCTATCATTGTACATGCCCATAATAAAATGAGCTTCATATCCATATTTGGTTACTGTGGTCGTGTCCCACCTTGGCTTGGTTATCATTGTACATATCCATAATAATTTGGTTTGTTTCTCACTAGGGGAAAAATATTGATCTCACTAGGGGCAAACTCTGTTGAGATTAAATCAAACAACAGGCAAGCAAACAACAAGGAAAACTCGACAAAACAACAATCACTCTAACCATCAAACTAAATATCAAAAATCCATCAACCATTCAATTGACCATTCCAATCAAACATTAAGATAATCAAATCAATTTATCACTGGATGATCATTTTATGAATCATGGTTGGCTCACTTTAGCACAAATGTTCAATTATTGTATCTTGTTTGTTGTTATCATTTCTCTAGAGTACCTCAATGATGCAAAATAGAGGGACCAAGAAGGAGAATGACATTTTTCTTTGTCTTTTGTTTGTGAGGAAATCATTACTAGTGTGCAAATTGTCGTGGGACATGTTCTACAAAGAATCATTGATGACATTCTGAATTTGTATGGGAACATGATTAAATTTTGTTTGTTTACACAAGTGATGGTCAAGTCATCTCGATCCCATTATACCTAGATGCTTGTGTTATCTTGCACTATCAAATCTCAACGGAAGTTGTATGGAAGTTGTACTCAGGTCATCATGGTCTAAACATACCATCGATGTTTGTACTAGCTTTCAACATAATCAAATGCTCAATGATGATAGCAAGCATAATAAATCTGATGGCAACGTTGCATAGATAGGATTGCATTCATGTTAGTTTTGCATTTGCATTATAGATTTTTCCAAAGCTGGAAACTCTCAACATGATGTTATCTCTCATTAAAAGATTGAGTACACTTGACATAACAAAAAAAATCATTCATTTTCATTAGCATTTCCATATCGTATCATTAGAAAGTATTATCATGCATCCATTCATATCCATCATGGTAGTTGCATTATAAAATAAAGCATCATTCATATCCATGAATCATCATAATACATGCATCATCATAATCTATTCACATACTCATTCATGCATTTAGGTCATATATTTGCATCATGAAAAATCCAAAAGAAAGCATTTATCCTAAATCATTCATCATGCATCCATCATCATCCATCCATCCATGTAGGTACACAAATTGCATTGCATAAATCCAAAAATAAAACATTGTCATAATGCATACACTCATACATGTCATCTGTCCATACATATAATAAATGCACCCATTCATCTATATCATAAATCCATCCATACATAGGCATCATTCATAATAATATCATAATCCATTCACATAATCATCCATACATCATAAAAAATCCAAAAAGAGAGCATTATCATATATCCATACATTCGTATTTACCATATCCAAAGGCAATCCATTCATTTATCATGCATTAGAAATCATAAATCATACATATCCATCCATTAAATTATATATTTGCATTACATAATAAACCATTTTCGCATTCATTTATTCATCCATATCATCAATATATACATGTGAAAACTACAAAAATATAATGCATACCATATCATTTGCACAATTACATCCATCTCATCTATCATCATAAATGCATCATCCATAAGCAAATAGAATCATACATCATCATCACATTAATACATCCATACTTAGAACATGGCATCATCATATAGAACATCGCATAACATATAACACATAAAATAAAATGTATCCATCATACACATTCATCATGAAAGCATAAACACATCGTAGATCACTAATCGCCACTGCATCTCATATATAACCTCAAAATAATAATGTCAAAGTGTACAATGATGTCAAAGACATGAGAAATGATACAACATCAAAAATGTGGCAATATCATAAATGTCTATGTATCAGTATACAATCACGCATGGCCTTGGGGCTCTATAGTACTACCCCCAGATGTTGCAGGCCTCTTTGACCCTCCAACACCTCCTACCCCTGATGGACCTACCCTTGGAGCTCCATCTGGTGGGGCCCCTAGAAGTGGTTGTGTGATACCCCTGTTGGTGGTCCTCGACTAAGTCCAACCAGATCTCAACTAAGCATAGCTCACTCTCCTCTCAATGGGCACTACCTCATAGTATCTACCCTCGTAGTACTATGTCTCCTTAGCAGATTGACATAGCTTTCTAACTAGATCCCCTGTGTTGGGTTCCTCAGCCACTCTTTGTAGCCTACCAGCTACAACCACAACCTACTCCCCCTACCATTGAGTTGAATCACTCTCTACTATCAATGTTGCAATCTGGGCTTGTGCCTTCCCCTATACCTATAGTTGTACTTGGGCCTGAGCTAGTTGACCTTGTAACATCTGTATTTATCCCTGTAGTATGGACATTTGTCCCTAGGCTTGAGCTAGTTGTTCCTGTAAAGCAATAATATGTACCTATTGCTACTGAAAAGGTACCCCAATCTATACCCGTTTTTGTGGCGCAACCACTAAAGATCTCTAACGTCAAGGTATCACCATATCCTGCACATCAAACACTGATCTACCTCCACCACCATCCCCACTGTCATCTCCACCATCCCCACTATCATCTCCACCACCACCATCATCCCCATCCCCATATCCATCACCCCTACCTCTCCTTCATCGGGGTACCCTCTCCTCATCATCCAATGTTGGTACTAGCTCATCTGGACTGGACAATCAGGGAAACTGATGTGTAAATAAATACTGAGAATAATCATCAGACATGACTGCATCTATGATCTCCAAATGCTAGTCCCACACTATTGGTTGTAAAGCAAATTACTCCTAATAAGAAGCATCATATGATAATAGGGTCCCCCAATCTGGTATATCTTGATGTCTATGGGCATAGTGGGCCACTCCCTGCGGCATACCTTATACTTTGTTGTACTGTATGTGCACCCTTCCAACAAGAAATATCTTAATAATGAACCATTTATGCCCAATCAAAAATTTGGCAGTGCACACATAGGGCATCTCTAGATGGTCCTCGACCCACTGCTCGCAATCCAAGTACGACCGCCATGTAACTCTATCCAGGTCATCAAGTACTCGTCGCCAATACTCTAGTTTTCATAGCTTATGCTGGACAATTGGCCCATTGTATCCATAAACATAGGGTCTCCCATTTGCACGATATTTATCCACAACTATCTATGTGAGCTCTATGTTCTCCCATGCCCAGATCTAAAGTAGTGTGACCCTTGCAGATAGGCTGGCAGCTCCAAGGTAAACCACCTGATGAAGGTCATGATAGAGATGAGCAAGCATGCATGAACCCCAAGCATATCGGGTCCCCTGTAGTATCATCTGCTCCAATGTGTGACCCCAGCCAACTGATAGTACCTTCGACCTACAGTCAAGACATAAGAAACCACCAAATAATCCAACAATTATATAAGGTAATGGGGAAAGACTCTCAAATAATTCCTGCCAGGGTATCTCGTACACGCTAATCTGTTCATCATGAAATATCCACTGAAGGTAATCTGTCCCACCCTACTCAGTGAAATAATACACAACTAACTCTCCAACCACAGGAATCCAAAGAATTTGGTATACGTCCTCTGGCATGATAGTCATCTTGCCAGTAGCCAGGTGAAAGGTGTTGTGGTCGCTATGCCACCTCTCTGCTAGTGCTGTCAGTAGTGCCTAGTTAATCCTAACCTAGGGCATGTGAATCAAGTAGTACAATCTGAATCTCTCAATAACATCCATGTGAACCTGTACTAGTTGTGGAATCATATCCCACGTATTTGGGAATTACTTCTGAGACATCATAACTCCTAAGTCACTCTCCTATCATCATCAAAAATTGCAAAATCAGCAATCAATCAGTCAATCAATCAATCAATCAATCACAACACCTCACCTATCATGAGGTCAATCAATCAACCTATCATTGATCCTCGCCTATCATGAGGTCAATTATCATCAATCAGTTATCGAATCTCACCTGTCATGAGATTAATCATCATCTAATCTATCCACATCATCAATCAGCATCAACTCAAATGCTGACGCGATCAAAAACTATTAACAACTAGGAGAAAAATAGAAAAATCCCAATTCTAGCATGGATGTGCCATTACAACACTTCTATGTGCTAAAACACAGATGCACTAGAAAAATTGATCTATGCACCATAACAGTCCACCGATGCGCTAATTCAATGTATGCGCCAAAAGTTCATATCAATGCGCCATAATAGTCGATGTATGCGCTACTTTGATGGATGCGCTACTCCATCACATGGATGTGCAACTTCATCTAACCTAAGATTTGAAAACCTATGCACTAAATCCCTAAACCGATATGCTACATTGGGTCATGGATGCGCCAAATCTTGAAACCTATGTGCTAAAATAGTTCATCTATGAGATATTCTATTCTATGGATTCACTAAAACTATTGAACACAAAATTTCAAAATTTCAAAAAAGCGAGAAAACTCATTTAAAAATTCACAAAAAAGGGGTTTTTCGAAAGTCATACCGGAGGTCTGTATGTTGTTGGGTGGTTGTGCCACCTCACACGCTCGAATCAATGTATCTGAATCAAGATCACCATTTTTTCTCTGAGTGCTCAAAGATGCTCAATCTCTCTCTCTCTCTCTCAAATTTTCAAATGGTAAAAGCACAAATGAGCTTCTTTTTCACTTTTTACCTATTAAAAGGGCTATTCAGGTGGTTAATTAAGTGACATTGATTTATTTTATTTTTCAAAGGGGATAAATTCATCAATCGATCAACTGGGGCAGATTTCACAACAATTTTTAGGAGATAAATTGCTGAAACGTGCCGAAATCATCAAATTTAAAAAAAAAATAAAAAATCCTAAATTTCAAAAATTCATCAATTTATGTTATGAGGGGGCATCCATCCATCAAATCATCACTGAAAAATCAGCGTTTGGGGCATGTCAAAATTTTTGTCATCGCAATCTGACAAATATTTCTTCTTTCAAGCAATGCGTCTACACACATCACTTCAAAGAGGAGCAACATGTATACACATAAAAATGGTCTAGAGAACAATTAATTAAATACTAGTTATTTGGTTAATTAATCTTAATTCCTCTACTTATATAAATGAATTGATAAATTTATTTATATAGTTCATCCCTTAATTCTTCTATTTCAAAAATCATTTTTACTCTTAAATTAATTAAATGCACAAATTAAATAATTTGTCATTTAGTTAATTTCCCTCCTTCATTTAAATTTGAACTTTTAATTCAAATTTGTCACATGTTTCCATATTTCTCTAACTACCTCCAACTCATCCTCGACATCATCACATGCCACATGATTTCTTTTATTTCTAATTTCTAAATTGGAAATATTCTTCTAACCTCCTAACCTCCTTGGAGACACATGGCTCCTTCTTTCAATTGATGCTCTTTGACACTTGGATGATTTTCCCTTCCAAGTGGAGCAACCTCCATGAATTCCTCCAACTTCCTTGTGCTCAATCGTTGATTTCTTAGGATCATGATCTCAACCGTCCATTTTTTCCACCTCATCTCAAGCTTGGAAAAATCTATAAATAGAAGGAAATTCTACAGCTTTTCAACAAGGATTTGATCATAAAATTATGCTGTAGAAATCATATTAGCAATTGAGAGCATTGTGAGAGCATCTTAGTTTAACATTTAGCATTTTATTTCATATTTGGTGTTATCATGGCAATTTTAGTTTTAGCATCTTAATTTGTTGCATTTTCATACATCATTTCACTTAGAATTGCATCTTTATCACAACAATCATCTCAGTATCATTTTGAATACAACCACATTGCATTATATCATTTAGAATGACAATAAAAAATACCAAAAATATGTAGATGTAGACATTTAGCTTTGCATTTCATATAGCATCTCATTTCTTAGGTTGCCATCTTGTAGATTCATGTGCAACATACAAATATGAGAGCATGAATTGAGAGATCATTGAGAATAGAGGACAATGAGATGATTTGAGAAGATAGTCATAGCAGTTCAATTTTTTATTTCAATTCCTTTTATGTAATACGTCTTCATTGATGTGTGTTTTAGTTTTACTAATTACTCCACTTATATACCACACACATGGAATACAATATAAAATATTACGAACTATAGTTTGGAAAATAATTCATGAAGGGTAGTATAAATACCTAAAAGCTACTAATTCACTTATGTTTCCCAAATCATGTCAGGGTCTTCAAACTAACATTCAACTTGAGACAAAGTAAAAGAGTCATCTTGATTCTAAGTCTGGTCTTCATTTTCTTCGCCCCACGTCTCAAATTCAACATTCATTGTGTCACTGTCATTTATCCCACTGCCAGTGCCACCACTACCATTGTTTGAATTGTTACACAACCCTCTTCTTTCGCATATGTACCTCTAGATTGTGAGTGCCCTTTCAAAATATTTTTTTTTTACATTATACGTAGTTCCTTTCACCCTCAACCAATTTTCCAAATTCTTGTCTAGTTTGTTTATTATCTTTGATTTCAAAAATGCCAATCAACTAAAAAATCTCTCATCCTCCATTGACCCCAATATCATTGTTTGACATAAATCAACAAGTTTGAAATATTCTGATATCAAACTATGTAATATTTCACTTTGACCTAAGGTTTTCCAAGCCTTTGTTATTGATCCTAGTTCACAAGGACTTCTCCATGGAACTAAACTAGTCCATCATACTTTTTGCAAAACACTTAAATTATTTTCTAAGCTTATCTTTATTTATAATTCCTTCTATTGTCTGCTCATTGTATTTTACACTTTTTGAAAAGTGTTCGACCAAGATATTTATATTATCATGAAAATAGCTTGGGCTATCTCAGTTTCCTTGAATCCAAAATTGAGGATACACAATAGCCATGGCTTCAAGTATTTAATCTTGAGGGAATCTATTATAAATCTTTGAGGAAAGAGATTTTGCAATTTCCTTCAAATTATCACTAACAGATTTAACAATGTCGTTAAAATCTTCCTTTGTAATAGGTACTTCTTTGGTAGAGTGCCTGACTGTTGTACAATGATACATTGGTATCTCAAATCCATGTACACAGACACATAAGTGCTTGCTTGTTGTAAACTGTAAATAATTTTCTAGAGGATTAAAATCTATAATGTTTTGCCAGCTTAAAAAAATTGGGCTTTGAGAAGATAGATCTAGATATAGATGATCGAGGCCATGCATTTCATTCTACGTAGTTTGGTATATTCATAGATATACATAGCTCTATCTTGGTATTTCTTCAAATAATTATTTATTTCATCTAGCATGGGGAGGAGAATAGCTAAAGTCAAGAGTGTCTCTATATCACATAACCTATGTAAGAGGTCAGGAGATTTGTCTACTATGTTGTGATGCTCATACATTACTCCAATCAAGGATCAATATTCTGAAAGAACTCATTGCACTGGTCCATGCAAGGAGATCCATTCGGTATCAACATCCTTGAGAAGCTTGTTTCCTGCTATTATTCCCTTAGCAAAATTTTTAAATTTCATGAAACATTTAGGACTTCGACAAAAGTATGCATAGAACTCGTGGACTAGATTTTCAACTTTTGATATTGTAGGATACTTGTTTATAATTCTAAATGCTAAATTCATTATGTGGTCCATGTAGTGAATGGAAAGCATGTATGGTGCACAAGTATTTTGTAACTTTGTGCAAACACCGGTCCTATGACCTTGCATTACTGTAGCCCCATCAATTCCTACACACACCAACTTTTTGGCAATTGTCAAGTCATCCATACCTCCATTTTCATTCAAAGATTTCTTGAATAGCTCAAATATATTTTGCAATGTTGAAATTTACTTAATTTTATGAACATAGAGAAGATGAGCTTGGTGAACATGTTGTTTTATAGTATACACATGCATAAAGACCCAAGAAGTATTATCTACCATAGTAACTTCATCTAAAGATAATGTAATGAAGTTTGTCTCTTTTACTTTCTCCTTTAAATCTTGCTTTTCCACTTCAACAAGACAATTTTCCCATTCCCATCTAGCATTTACTAACCAATGTGCACTAGGAAAGTGAGGAACACCCAAAAAATATAATAAATTAAAATATTTTGGGTAGTATGTCATAGGATGCCCTCTGGATAAAATATGAAAAATGAAATTCATCTAAACATTTTTTTCCAGTTGTGCTCCTTCCATCACTTTTCCCAATTGAGCCTCAATTGTACCTCCACATGCAAGAGGCTTTGGCATTCTTTTCTTATGCTCTTCATATTCCACAACATACTTAACATGAAGACATTCTTCTTTGATTTCCATCATACTATTGATTGTTCCTTTCCATCTATGATTTTTTTTTCATAAACTTTACCCATATGCTTTTCTATAGTGTTAAGATTTAGCTGCAACTTCTTGTCTCTTTTACATTTCCAACTAAAAATCATACACTTACATTCTATTGGAGGTTCATCTTTGTTTTCTTTCTCCACTGCTTGAATGAATGGATACTTTGACAACCAATCAAGCTGAAAATTCCTTGTCATTTCCCACTCACGCCCAATTTTTATTTGCCTTTTCTTTTCTTGCTACCAACATCATCTACAACCCCAAAATTTTCATCCAATTCAATTATATCATTTTGGCTAACCATGGTATCCCTTGGAACATCTTCTGTATATTTCCATCCTCATTTGACTCATTTAACTCAATGACAATCCCACCTTCCAGTGGCGGTGAGGTATTGTGAATGCCTTCTTCATTAATATTTGGTGGAAGAGTTGATGATATAGTTCCATCTTGATCTGATGGATTAGAAGCATTGACAATTCAAAAGTAAGATTGTATAGTAAATTTATATTTTAGGCATTTTAATGGCCTCTTAGTCCCTTAACCACCCTAAGGAGCTTTACCCTTGTTGCATTGGCTGCTCGACATCTTGATCTGTCACTTTGAATAAAAGATGGAAAAAAATATCTTCTTGTTTAAGAAGGATAGAAAAATATAGATCCCATTCCCTACTCAATATCATCTTTAAGATTGAAGCAAGAGTGGAAAAGAGATAAATAAATCTTATAACACTATGAAGAAATGATCACTCACCTTCAATTTTAGGTTTTCACTAACTTGCTATTCAATTATGTAAGAATGCATATGTTGTAAGTTTGTAACTTTGCTATGATCAACTTCAAGGTTCCAAGTCCAACTTCTGAATCAAGAGCTCACGAGTTTAGATGCGATTATACAATGACACATTTAAGTATTGGGCAAATCAAACCTTGACAGGACACATACATTATAATTTTCAAGGTGATTATGGCCCTATGATTAGCATGGAGGTGTCATGGAAATTAGCGAAATGTATCCTCAAATGTATTGATTTTTTAATGTTATTGGAAAAATGGGTCCTCATAATCAACTATTTATAAATTTTAATTGGTGAAATGGGTCCTCATAAACAACTATTTATAAATTTTAATTGGTGAAATGGGTCCTGATACACAATTTTGTTTCAATAGTATTGGAAAATATGTAGGTGATTTATTACATGCTTCCGAGATTCCAAAAAAAATATTAATTTTGTCCATTTGAAATGCATAGTTTGTTATGGAAAATTTATTACTTAAATATGCCTCATAAAAAATTTGATGGCGAATGGACTGATAATTTGTAAAATTTGAGTGATTTGGCCACCCTATTGGGTGTGATTTATTCATTTTTTTCAACTTTCCTGATATCTAATATTTGCCAATTGGCAAAGATTCACCACGAAAAAAAAATTGCAGCCCTGCCATTATGCCAATCGGTATTGCATGATTGATCTAAAAGCTTCAGTATTCTATCCTACCTCTGATAATTTGGTTTATCATGAGATAGACCCTTACCATTCCTTGTAACCTTGTAATTGAGATCCTTCAAGGTGCTTATTACTGTTTCAAGATTATCCTCAAGAGGTGTTGTTATTTTGTTTTGGTGCCCTCTAGGATTTTGTAAGATCTTGGTATCATTTCTTTTATTGACCTTTATTGAAGCTTTCTTTTTGCTTTCAATATGGATTGCAATCTTAAATGCATCCCTCAAGGAATTATGGTTTTTATCTCTCAACTCATATGTCATTTTAGGATCATAAGAATTGCAATATAAAACCAAACACAAACTCAGGGGGTTTCATATCATTAGGCACCCTTTTGTAAATCCTATTGAATCTTGCATTGAACTCTACAACAAATTCATTGAACCCCTCATTGATACTTGTGAACTCATTAATTGAGAATATAGGGTCAATATTATTTCCATATTGTTCTCTAAACACCTTCTTGAAGTGCTCCCAAGACACAATACCACCATTAGGAAAATTTATATATCAATCTCTAGCCTCACCAATCAAATACTATATAAACAAATTCATGACAACATCTTCATTTTTAACCTCAAATTCATCCAGTAAATTCAAAAAGGTACTTAAATTCTCCTCACCACTTACTGCATCACTTCCTAAAAATCTAGAAAGGTACTACCTCACTTCATTAGGAACTTGGTTAGGGTACCTAGGGATTCCTCCAAAGTCAAGTTATCTCTACCTATCCATTTGAAGACGTATTCTTCTAGGAGCATTTCCCACTCCAAAATTCTAATGACTGCCCTTGTTTAGAGGGGGATTTTGCTACACATGTGGTTGTTGTGGTGTAGTGTTATTTTGACCTACCACATATGGTGGAACACTACTTTGCACTTGAAGACCAATATGAAATTATTCTTGGGTGTTTGGTACATAGTTTCCAGCTCCTAGATTTTGTCCCACATACTATGGTTGAGACATACTTTCCATACCCATATTTTGTTGTGGCTGTTGAATTTGAGTAGGGTAAATTTGAGGGCTTGCTAAAATACCAGAGTTCATAGGTATGGAACTTATACCAAGAGTACTTTTTGAGTTGGAAGGGCCTACATCTCCTGATGGGGCACTTCCAACATAAGCAACACTAGTTATATTTTGTGTGGTAGTACTTGGCTGAGAATTACTCCACGTACTCACATAGGAGGTACTTAGAGGAAGACTTATTTTATTTCTGGGTCCAACATGATTTTGAGGTGTAGGTATGGAGGTACTAGAAATTTTATGTGCAACTCTTATTCTTTCAAGTGTTCTTCTCATACCATCTCTTTTCCTTATTGCTTGCTCAAGTCTTTCCTATTCCAACTTATCCATCTCTAAGTGCATATCATTTATTTGCTTGTTTAACTATTCTTTAGTCAAGGGTGTATTATTAGGACTAGGGGCTTGTGTATTGGCTAGAGGGGCTTCAATGGATATGAGAGGTGGAATCCCAGTTGTATGATGGGGGTTGATAGTGTTTTCAAAGGAAAAGGTATGGAATTTTGAAGCAAAAATATTATTATAAAGGTGTTGTATCACAAAATTTCTAAGGGCAAGGTTTTTATGCAAAATTTCTTGTGCAAGGTCAACCTTACTTTGGTTTAGTTCTATGCTCCTTGTTTGACTCTCTCTTATTTGAGAGATCATAGGCCCTAAAAATGGAGTGTCTAATGCATCTTCCTCATTTAAAAAGCATATCTATCTTGAGAATAATCAAAACTATCCTCACTATGCAAAATATAACCAACATTTTTATCAAAAGTAGGATCAGAATTGCATCCTAGTATCTTACTTCTTTGTTCCTCAAATATTTGTTTCTCCATGTTGTCCTACCTCTTTGGAGTTCCTTTTCAAGTTTCCTTGTAGGTTTAGCATTGTGGATTGATCTTCTATCATGCATTATGGAAGCTTTGAGATTCTTCTTCTTTTCAACTGGTCCCTCTAATGTAACAGAGAGTAGAATCACCACCCAACTTAATTGGAATAGTGTTCTTCCTCAATGGACCCTTGATAGAAACTCTAGACTTGACAACTTAGAATCTTCCTTAACAAATGGATTTGAATAAAAATATTGACACAATAATTTTGGATGTGGGCTACTAGATAGATACTTCTAATCCCAATAGAGTTGCTAAACTATTGGCTTTTTTCCATTGAACCTTGAAAACCCTCTAAAGGATAGAAAAATCTTATGCTCAAGGACTCCAAGATTAGGGGAAAATGAAGAGGAGATGGATATAACACATTTCTTCCCTACACTTTAGGCTCTACAAAACCTAAGTGGGTATCCCTATATGTAAAGAAGATAAGCTTCATACATATGAAAAAGGCTTGTAGGGATAGTTACAACCATTGTTTGTTGTAAGGTGTGCACCCTTGGTCTCCTTATGTTGTGCAACACAAAATTTCGGTTCGTGGCATGGATTAACCACCTCCTATGAATTCATTAACTCTAGCAGCTATACTAGACATTAACAAGTCGATCCTTTGGTGCAACAACAACTCTTTATGCAAAAATTGGTATCAGAGATTAGGTCACGGGTTCAAACCCCTTTCTTGCATTGGGGGGATTGTTTCAAGGTGTGCATCCTTGGTATCCTTGTGTTGTGCAACATAGTTCTTGGGTTAGTGATATGCCTTAACCACCTCCCGTGAATTCATTAACTCTAGCAATTATATCGGGAATCAACAAGTCGATATTTTTGTGAACCGAGAACTCTCTATGAAACATTGTTCTCATTTAACTTCAGGTATGAAGCAGGACACATGAAATAAACTCTAGTGACATGCCTTAACTACCTCTCGTGAGATCATTAACTCTGGCAGTTATATTAGGAATTAACAGGTTGATATTCTGGTGAATCAGGAACTCTTTGTGCAACATTGTTCTCATTTAAGTTCAAGTATGAAGAAGAAAACATGAAAGAAAATCTAAACTAATAAAGTAGGGAAAAGTTTTTTTCAAATATAAAGTTTATTTCTAAGGATGGGGGAGGAAAACCATACAACACCAGTGCCTGACTTGGGCTACAAAGTCATATTTTAAGTATTTTATGATGAAAGGACCTAACATATCTTGGGGGTCTTTTGAATAGATTATCACCTTGTGATAACCTGACCTACACAAGCCTGCTATACAACTCTACTTATAAATCCATGTAAAAACACAACATCTTCACTATCTTCATGCAAGAATTTACATCACTCCTTAAATGATAAGAAAACAGATAAAAAATTCAAATAGAAAGGGATTTGAAGAACCTCAAATAAGCTTGCTATTAAGATTCAAAAGACATCACATTTCAAAGTTGGATAAAACTACATACCAATGTATATTCATATATGCCACATTCACAAGATATGGAGGCAATGTTACATAATAGCTTACAAACATAGATCTTCACCTAATAACACTCAACAATATTTTGTACTTAGCATCCACCTTACCAATACATAGAACCTCCTTAGAGATATCTAACCTCAGAACCCTAAGGAAGAGAACTAGCCTCAAAACCCCACAAAACAACAAAACTTTCCTTTATAGTTGAGGCATAACTCAAAAACTTGACCAGCCATAAACCCTAACCCAACTAGGGTTTATCCAAGGTTACACAATATCTACATAAAGATAAAAATATAGCTATATCCTAAAATACATCCATCATAAATGACCCTAACATCCATGCCAGGCCCCCATACAAGCAATGAAGAAAACCTAGAAAACCAACAACAAATCATGACAAGGAAGAGATCTCTAACAGAAAGGACACCTGCAACCCATGAAGAAGCATGGGAAGCATCTCATCATAATGGAAGTAGGTCCAAGAAACATTAAAGATCATCCATGTCCTCCCAAATCTTAAATCATGGCGCCAAAAGAGTTGTTGCAACATTAATGACATTCCCATGAAATCACGTCAAAACATGGGTAAAGAGAAATGGTCAGGTCTGAAATAAAAGATTTTTAATATCATTAAATGGTTCACAGGACTCAAAAACTATCCCTGTCAGACATCAAACATCAAACATTGGGCATTGGGGATCCCTTATACTTCATACTTATACACTGCACTGACACTAGCGTTTGGAGATCTGGCATACCTCTTGCAACTTACCAAGAGGCAAATGCAAAGTGAAACAAGGATCTTTGAATGACGAAGCTCAAAAGAAATTTTGGATCGGAGGTTCAAGGATTAGAGGTTGGAAACACCTTGTATTAGTAGTAGAAAAATGGTAAAGGTAAAGGATGAACCCCGACACACAAAAGCAGGCTATCGAAGATTGATTAGAGGATGGCTTACCTCCCACAAAAGGAAATATCTTTGAATCGTTCCCCCACCTCTCTGAGAAGGTGTATAATCCTCAGGGGGGTGAATCTCCTAACGATTCCAATGTTGTACCAGAAGAAGGGATTCATAGCCCAGATAGATAGGAAGTTAAGCTCCAAGACCTTAATGAGGAAGTGTTAGCAAAGGTAGCTTCCAACATCTTTGAAGACTTGGTAGAGGAATTCTTGCATGAGGAAGAAGCTTAGAGAAGCCCTAATGAGCTCAGCATTTCCCAGACCCCATTGGTTCAAAGAACTCAGAAAAAAGAGCCCTTCCAGAAGAAGTCTACGAAAAAAGAAAACTAAAGGAACTACAGATATCCGGGAAGGAGGGGAAGTGGAAGGAACTAAATCTTTTAAGAAGAGGGGAGTTGAGAGCTCCCTTCGAGCACAATGAATTTTCTCACATGGAATCTTAGGGGAATTGATACCCCTAACAAAGCATGCCTCATCAAGCATTAGCTTGAAGGGGCGTAAGTATATATTCTTTTGTTGCAAGAGACAAAATTATCTTCAAATAATGGAGAGCACTTTTTCAAAAAATGGAAAGATTGGGATTTTGAATTCCATCTAGCTTGCGGTGCCTCTGGGTGGCTAGTAGTCCTCTAGAAAAAAACAACTCCCTAGATTTGAAGGGATAGAAAACAAGGACAATTGGATTCTAGGGAAATTCCTAGGACTCCTTCTGGGGAAAGATCTTTGGGTAATGAATGTTTATGGTCCTTCCGGCTCTACACAAAAACTTCTCTTATGGAGACATCTGTCAAATCTTTTACTCATGCTAAGACAAGACATGGTTATTTTGGGAGATGATTTCAATGTAATACTAGATGGGTCTGAGAAAATGGGCAGCAATCCTCTTCGATCTCAGGCCATGTTGGACTTCAAGGATTTCATTGATTCGAACTGTTTCATGGATTGCAGACTTGTGAATGGGTGCTTCACTTGGATTAATAAGAGGTATGATGCTTCTAAGATAGCAGAGAGACTTGATATATTTTTATGCTCTTCTGAGTGTCTGCTCGAAAATATGAGTTTCTCTTCTTATATCCCACCGCTTCTCGGATCTGACCACTTTCTAGTCACCTCGGTAGTTGGCGGGAATTGTAAGACCAGTAAAAGTCCTTTTAAATTTCAAGAGATGTGGTTCAGAGATGCTGATTTTCTTTCCAAGATTAAGTCTTGGTGGATGTCAACACCCTTAGTTCGTGGGTCTAAAATGTTCCAGCTAGCCAGAAAACTAGATTTCTTGAGGTCACAAATTTGTGAATGGAATAAAAATCATTTCAAAAATATCTTCTTTGAAAAGAGCAGAATTTTAAAGGAAGCAGAGGAGGTGGAAAAGGAAATTATTCAATATGGTATGAATTGTTCAATGTATTACAAAGAAAAAGCTCTAAAAAACCAGCTAGAAGAGATCCTCCTCTGGGAGGAAATCTACTGGCGCTAGAAGTCGAGAGAAACTTGGTTAAAAGAGGGTGATCACAATACATCCTTTTTCCATCTATCAACTAAAATGCAGAGAAAAAGGGCCTCCATTCATTGTATCAAGAAAGATGAAGGCTCTTTCCTTCATAATCCGAAATCTATCAAATCTGAAGTGAAAATATTTTTTGAAAACATGCTCTCCAACAATAGTGGGGACCCTTCATGACTTCTTAGAAACTTCAACTTACCTACAAGAGTCTCTGAATTCATCAACAAGGATCTTATGAGGGAATTTACCATGGAGGAGGTGAGATCGACAGTCTTCACCATGGATGGAAACAAAGCCCCGGGCCCGGATGGCTGGACTGGTTCTTTCTTTCAAAGGTGTTGGGAGATTGTGGGGAGAGACGTCTTCCTAGCAGTTGAGGAATCAAGGAAGTTTGGTAATGTTCTGAAAGAATTTAGCAAGACCAATTTAGTTCTCATCCCAAAGGTAAGTTCCCCCACCTCTTTTGATGAATTCGGGCCTATCTCCCTTTGCAACTTCATTTTCAAGATAATCTCCAAAGTAGCTGCATTAAGATTGGCAAGCTTCCTCCCACAAATTATCTCGGAGGATCAAGGGAGCTTTGTGCCTAGAAAGGAGACTACTGAAGGAGCTTTACTTACCCATGAAATTCTCCACTTCTTAAAAAGGGACAGAATTCCTTGCATGGTGCTAAAACTGGATATGAGCAAAGCCTATGATAGAGTTAGTCAAGCCTTCTTGCATCACGTTCTCCTTGCTCTAGGTTTCTCTTCAAGATGGGTCAAATGGATTTTTTCTGGCATAATAGGGGTGACATGTTCAGTGCTTATAAATGGAGTGGAGTCTCCCTCATTCCAAACCTTGAGAGGTCTAAGACAAGGTGATCCCATGTCCCCATATCTCTTCATATTGATGACGGAGGCTCTCACTTGGTTGATTAAAGAAGCAACCCATAATAGGATATGGAAGGGGATTAGGTTCAATGCTCTTAATAGCCCTTTAACTCATGCACTCTTTGCTGATGACACAATCCTCTTCAGTTGGGCCATTAAAAAAGAAGCTACTATGGTCAAACAAATTCTCGCAACCTACTGTGAAGCTTCGAGTCAGTTGGTGAACACATACAAGTCCAAAATGTACTTCTTCAACGTTTCACCTCACAGATAAATGGAATTGGCTTCCTTACTCAACTTCAAGTTGGAATCACTCCCAGGGAAGTATTTAGGTGTCACTCTTTTCAACGGTAGACACAAAAAATAACTTTGGAATGGGGTCATAGAAAACATGACACACAAGATTTGCGTCTGGAAGGGGAGTTGGTTGTCCCTAGCAGGTAGGCTTATCCTAATCAAGTCAGTGCTTACAGCCATTCTGATCTACATGCTCTCTTCCCTCCAAATTCCAAGAGGAGTAGTTTCAGATGTAAGCAAAATCTGCAAGAAATTCCTTTGGCAAGGTACTTCGGACACCAAAAACATTCACCTGATAGCCTGGAATATGATCTGCACACCAAAATCTAAAGGAGGCATTGGATTCCTTAACATGGAGCTTCATAATGTTGTGTTGGGGGCAAAGCTAGCTTGGAAAATGTACAAGAATTCATAGGCCAAATGGGTGAAAATAATGCAAAGAAAGTACTTAGATTCTCAAAATCCAGAGAGGATCTTCACCATCGCCAATCCTCCAAAAGGTTCTTATCTCTGGAATTTTATTGTCAAATGTTGGGAAGTCATTATCCCAAGGCTGTCCTGGACCATTTTCAATGAAAAGAAAGCTTCCTTTTGGGACGATTCTTGGAACGGGTGGCCGAAAATAGCTTCTCTAGGCAACTTCAGGGAGGCAACTGCCTTCCTCAAAACCTTTTGGGGAGTGAGGGTATGTAACTATTTCACAGTGGATGCCAAAACGGTCCCCTCAAGAATATTCTGGAAAAGTTTTGAAAATTGCAATTTCCCTCAGGATCAGAAAAACACTTTGACAAAGATCTTGCAGGATAGAATTTTATTTTTCTCTCCAAAGGAGGATGAGCTGATCTAGACAGGAGATAGTTTGGGTAATTACAAAGCAAAATCTGGATACAATTTCCTCTCTTCGAAGCCAAAGGTGGAATGGCCAACCAGTTAATGCTAGAGTGACCCCGTTCTTCCAAGGGCGAGCACTTTTACATGGCTGGTGATCAACAAGAAAATTTTGATAGGCGATAGACTAGAAAGATTGTCTATAGGTCAAAACTTTGATTGTGTCTTCTGCCAGAAAGAGAAAGAATCAATTGACCATCTTCTGCTGAGATGTAAATTCAGTCATGCTTGTTGGGGACGTTTAATGGTGAAGCTCAATTGGTGTTCTCCAATTCCTACCACCTTGACTCAATGGCTGGAAAGTTGGCCTTTTCTCTTCAAAGAATCTTATTTTCATCTAATTTGGATAGTTAGTCCTTCCATAGTGTTGTGGCTGCTATGGAAAGAAAGGAATTCTAGAGTTTTTCAAAATTCTACAAAGGATTTGGAAGAGCTTTGGGAGGACACGAAAGCCCTTATCTCAGAAACAGTGATGGCCAAACATAACAGATCACCTAAGAAAGATTATGCATGGACCAACTGGGATTGTTTTATTTCTTCCCAATGGAAAGAACTCCAAAACCTTCCTTCCAATGGTGGTGTTTCCTCTCATCACCTGAAAGTGGATAGATATACCATCAAATGGCTTCCACCCACCTCTCCTTTTGTGAAAATTAATTTCAATGGGGCTTGCAGAGGGAATCCAGGCCTGTCGGGTTTAGGATGTATCATCAAAAATGCTCGAGGAGAACTCTTAATGGAAAAAGCAAAGAAACTCCCAGCAGGAACAAATAACATGGCTAAGGCTTTTGCTTTACTTCATGGCCTTCAACTGGCTATAGAAAAAGGCTTCAAAACGGTTGTAATAGAAGGTGATTCCCTCATTATCATCTCAGCTCTTCAAAAATAGAAAGCATACAATTGATCCATCAGATATATCCTTAAGCAAGCTTGGATGTGTTTACACTTTTTTGATTCTTTTCAAATTAATCATTGCTACAAGGAGGGAAACAAAGTGGCAAACTGGCTTGCAAATTCAGCCATAGATCAGGAGGATCAAGAAACGCTCTTTGACCATAATTCTCTTCCACGCCCGACCTTGCTTGAATCTTTGGTTTCCTTTGACAGCCCTTCACCTCTGCCTATCTATTGACTGTCTGGGGCCCCATTGTTTTGGGACAGATCTGATTCAAAATCTATTTTATGCTATCATATTCCTCATTTAGCATGCGCTAAGTGAGCTACATACAGAGCCTTTCTTTCCGCCTCCTATGGAAATTGCCTCATACTGTGCATTGTAGGGCATTATTTTATCAGTTTGGTGGATTGGTCTCTGTAGAATTTTGTAACCCTCACTTTATGGAGGGTATCTCTCATGCAGCTTTTGAATTTTGTAATTATGGAGAGCTTTGTTGTCAGATATGGGGTTCTATCTTTGTAACTCCCATTTTGTATACATTCTCATTTGAGATTCTACAAATTTTCTCTACTGCTCTGCTATTGAGAATCGAATTGTATTTTCTTTCCTCTCTATTAAAATTTTTTTGTGGCCCTGCCACTTTTACAAAAAAAAGGTTGCAACATGAAACTTGAAATCCCCAACAAAAAGATAGTTGATTTCACACAAACAATCAATGTCGGAAGCCTAAAACATTGAGAAGGAAGGAGGGTAACGAGAAGAAGGTGAAAGGAAATAATATCAGGCATTAGGCATCGATAGGATGCATTATGCCATACTGTAAGAATGCATAGAGCATAGAAGAAAAGACAAAAGGCTGAAGTTTGATGGTAGTCAAGACGTCAAAGATTGGAACAGTGGCTTACCTCTTACTATACCAAAGGTAAGAGGTAATGGGTAAGGTCAATACCCAATACTTGAAATGAAAACACTTGGTCACCTTTCAAAGGGCATATCGAGGGTCGGGGGGAATGGTTACCTCTTACCTTGATAAAGGTAAGAGGTAATAGGAAAGGCCAAAGTTTGATCCTCAAGAAATCAACACTTTGTTGATTTTCTGAAGAAAGGGATCAAGGAAAAAGATAAAGGTTAAGATAAATGGGAGAAACTTGAAATATCAAGGAAGAAATGGAAAGAAATGGAGAAGGAGAAGGAGATCATGGGTGATGAAGAAGGGATGCAAGCAAGCAGAGAAGCAAAATCTTGAAACATTGAGAATTTCATACTTAGCCAATTTTAGGATTTTACAAATGAATCATTTATCGCAAGCTAGCAAGGAAGTAAGGAAATTACCAAAGGCACACAAACATGATACACCATTAGGATTTCTTGAATTGGTTATAAGTGATGGGTACCATAAGGGGGGTGACACAAGCTAAAAATAGTGCCACCATCAACGTAGTCTCTTAAGAGCAAAAAACTACGTCCATATGACATCCCTCCACATTAACCTCTCTTATTTTTTGTCAAATCAACATTATTTGACCATGCCAACTTAGAATGAAAACTTGTAAAAAGTGTCAATACAAACCAGTGCAAATTTGGAAATAAGCATATTTTTTCTTTTTTCTTTTTGGATCAAAATCAATTGCGCCAACACATCCAAGTGAGTAGCTAAATGCTAGGGATGGGATTTTTTTATTCTCCAAGTCACTTGATCAAATCAGATTGCACCATTTTGATGCAGTCTCTTACAAGCCTTTTGAGCATACACATGAGATACTTAGACATGAACAAGAATAAACTTGATATTCATGAAGATAATACATATACATGATGTAATGTGAAGATTTCAAATAACATTAAATAAATCATAACAACAAATAATAATTTCATTTACATCAATACAAGGGAAGTATCTCCATGCAAGCCATGATGTCATATGACATATTGTCCATACATTAATCATAAGTAAATGAGATAATGTGATATAATAGTTGACTTAGGCAATTCATTTCCAACAAGTCATAATAATAATGCAAGAAGAGTACAAGTAATGTACACATACACTAGAATCAACATAATTCCAATCTACTAATCATCCATAATTCAATAAATGTGCAATTTGAAAGTACATATACAATAATAATTCAATAATAATGTGGAGATATTAAATAATGTGGTCTTCAAATGTCGTTGACCCTCATAGTCATCTGCAAGTCGAGAGATGAAAACATGGTCCAAGAATTTTTTTTGCCCAACCATGAAGCTTATGCTTTTGTGGAGAGTTCTTCCTGACATGATAAACCATTGACCCTACATGAGATGCTTAACAAAAACAAATCAATGAACAAGATAGAATTTGGTGTGCTCCTAGTAAATCTACATGCATTTCTATCATACTAGAAAATTTTATGATTGACACTAGGATATGACAGAGAGTAATAATATATAAATAAATTCATCTATGCTCCCTGATTACCCACATTCGACACCCGTCCCAAAAGGTAACTTTACACAGACATAAAGAATACAATCTTTTTCTAGCATGGCATTAAATAATAACTTCAAAATATTTAAAATTTGAAAATTTAGAATTCACTAGAAATCAGATTAATACTTGATCTTGATAAAACATCAATAACATTTTCATTTGTTAATGAAATTTAAAAATTTGAAATGTTATGAAAAGCTGGTGAATAGAGGAACAAAACCCATAAATCATTTAGAGATATTTGCAATAATAAATGAGAAGATCATAACACAAAATGATTGATTATTTGTTCCATTTAGTTCATAATAGATTACAATAACATGCGTAATTATTTTATAAAATAAAAAAACTAATACTTATATGTTTAATGGGAATAATTTATGTATTTTCACTATTTCATATATGAATAAAAATATAAATTTCTAGAAAGAGGTGACTTTGAAAATTGGAGTCTCAATAAGATATTGAATGACAATAAAAATAATAATAACTTTCTCTGAATTTTCACAAATTAAATTTCTACTACAACTCTTTCCATCAATTATGTATTTTTCATCAGGAAGCAATTTATGAACAAAATTGGTTTGAAATCAGAAAATCAACTTTAAGAAGAAAGTAAATAAATAAGAGTTTTTTCTCTTGTCATTCAAAGAACAAATACATGTTTTCCTAGTGAATGCCTCAAGAGTACTTAATGATTAGTCATCTATATATTTTTTAAGCACCTCTTCATTTTGAGAACTTGAAAGCACCTCCAATAGTTCATCAATAATGGCAACCTTTGAGAGGCTTGCTTATACTACAAGGTTACTATTTGATTCTAGCCAAATATGATAAATTACTAAGGCAGCCTCTTCACATTCTATTAAGTTGTTTGAAGTGCACAAGATGGTTGTAGCAAACATATTTAAGTTGAAATCAAGGGAAGCAATTTTTGGAATGCTACAATATTTTTATTTTATCTAAAATAATAAAAAATTAATATTTATTTGTTGGAAATTAATAAGATCCAGCCGTACCAATTGTAGTTGGAAGAAAAAAGTAGAAATAATTGCAAGGTGGAACAACTAACTTTAGAGTGAAAAGGGGAATGGCGATTGGATCAGAAGTTAAATTTTTGGAAATTAAGAAAATTTCCTTATAACTAAATTTTTTGGATTCTCCAAAACCAAACAATTTCAATTGATTGTTGAAGATTTAAAAACTCTAAAATATACTATCATAACCGTCAAATGAAAATAAAGGAAATTTTGGAAGAGCGCAAGGTAAAGGAAAGCCCATATTTCTTATTACACCCTACTATAGTTTTTAAATGATATCAAATCAAATAAATTGCAGAACTTCACAATTTTAGGCCCTGGGGTTAAAGGAAGAGGAGTCTCGAGTGGTCCAAAGATGAGCGGGTTAAGTTTGTAAAAGATTTAGAACCTCAGACCAAATTTCAAAAATATATTTACTTAACCAGATTTAATGATGTATTGACAACCATGAAGAAATAAAGAATCAAACAATCATGTGTGACGCAGTTTAAGAATGTAGATAAGCCACCTTAAAGGGATTTGCTCGCAGGAAAGCACAAAATAGATTTAATTTCACAAAAAATTAAACTAAAGAGCGAACATACTCGATGAAATCCTTGAAATCAAAATATCTAAGCAGGTCAAATTGCTCCCTCCTTTCAAGTTAGATTTCTCATACATTGAAATCTCCTTCCAAGAGTCTTGTTTTCCCCAAAACTCCAAAATCTCACCCTTCTAGAAATCTCTGAATAAATTCCCTTATTGCTCCATATGCCATGCCTATCTCATTAAAGAGTCCCCTTCAAATTAGAAGCTAACTACCTCTTTTTAGAGGCTTGAACTTCGAATTGATTTCACTCTCCTACGTATCAAAATTGAATAACCAACACTCAAGAAAAACTTAGTTGCCCACCTCAAGTTATTAATGTCTTAAATAAAACTTCCAATTAAACTTTCTTATTAAAATCACAATTTGCATGTTCTTATATAACTCTTGATATCTTTAAAATTAAAAATTATTTAATTTTCTTTTTAATTGAAAACTTTTAAGTCAATTTTCTATCTAATTTATTTATTAATTTTTATTGCTCATGCAAAGTTGCAATTTATCAAATTATTTAAATTTAATTAATAGGATAATAATAATACTTTATTATATTAACATTATCTTGGACATAATTTTTTTTCCAAATAAATTAACCATACTACACAATGTCAAAATGATTATATTTTAGCTTCACTACCTTATTCTAGAGCATCAACTATTTTTATTATTTTTAAACAAACACGAAGCAAACACTCAAGGAATTATACTTAGCCAACTACATGAAAAATATGAAACTTATGAATCTATGTGGTGTGTGCAAGATTCCATCATACTCACCAACGTCAATTGACCAAACACCCCTACCTCAACCATGTTCTTTTTTTTGACATGTACCTACACACACTTGCACTTAAATTTTAATCAATAGCATTAGCCCATAGACCATAATCAAAGTGAAAATTGTGCATTACATCATCATATAATCTAACATATGCATCAAATTCAAAAACACATCTAGCTATCATCTATATACATCACTCATAGATTAACACATGTTGAAAATCCAAGGGTCTAATTTATTCTTCCAGAGAATGTAATGTCAAAACTATGTAAACAAATAATCAGTATGTGACATCCTTCCCCACTAGCAAGAGACACCATCTTGATGTATTATTAAACAAACACTAAAGTAAATAAAGCACCACTCTATGATTAATAAGTATCCCAATATGAAAAATAAAGTATCATAGTATGAAAAATCAAGTATCACTGTATACAAAATATAGTAACAAGGTATCTCATCTAAAAAAATATGTGTCTAAGACTATACACTCAAATGAGGGAAGGAACGATTGATCTCCTCCACATCCTCTGATGTGGCACTATCCATAGAATATTGGTCACATTGAACCTTGTACTAAATAATTTATTGATTTTGCAACTTAATATTGCATCTATCATTAATATGAGTGGGCTCCTCTAGCACCACCTCTGTATCCTCCAAACATGTCATACCCATAGATCAATCCTCTAGAATTCTCACTGATTTTAGGCACCAACATAAAACATGCAACTCTAGAAGGATAGAAAATGACTCAACCAAACAAATTCATTCCAACCAATCAATAAGTGCTCAACCACTTTAGAGATCACCACATATCTTCACCAGGTACCTTTGCAATAGATGGTACACACTAGATACTTGGTCCAAAACACCACAATCCAAAAGGGTCTTGCTCAAGGATTGTCACAACAACTATGAAATCCATCTAGCTACTAACATAATCAAGGTCAAGGCACACAAGCCTGCCAACCCTTCCTTGGCACAAGGCTTAAGCATCACTACCTCACCTCCATGCTCAATAAGAGCATGTCTTTCTGTAGTGTAGAAAAATGTATCCCTTTACATTTTCACACTTTTTTGGGCCCTTGTGACCTAAATAGACTTAGTTATGCCTTATTTAGGATGTTGTGAAGTGTTTTCTTACACTTTAACACTAATCTAGGGTTTTCATTAATAAATTGGCCTTCTTTATGCCTTATTTGGCTCTATTTTTGCATCCACAAGCCTTAATTAATGCATCTTTTTGAGGATAATCCTGACACATATGCAACAATCAATCATAAATTAATGCTTTTGGATTGTGTGGCCCAGATTTAGTGATTTGGGACTCATACGCCACTTTGGACATATGGGACCCACCTAAGTTTTGGGGCCTTGATTTGAATTTCACATCAATCTAAGTATTTCTTGAAAAACGTGTCCCAAAGCCTAACCTAATGGGACTCATATGTCACTTCTAGAAAATGAGTCTTGCGTGGCTTAATCCTAAATTAAATTCAAATTATTGGCAGTATTTCATTCTCCTAGATCTGATGTTGGCTTGTAGTGTTGTAATTTTGAGAAATTCGACATAAATAAGTATAAATACAAGGTTATTTCACTCATTTTGACCTAATAATTTCAAGAGAGCATTCCTAATATAAAGTTTGTGATTACAAGACTTCACAAGAGTATTCAAGGACATTCAAGAGCATCTTTAAAGCATTCAAAGGAAGATTTATTCATCATTGTTGCAGCAATTTAAGATCCATCATCATGTCAAAGACATACTGCATCGATCATTTTGTTGAGCTAATGTTGTTGATGTAGCATTGAAGAGCCATTTGTAAGCATTGTTCCACATCCAATTTATCCATCATCATGTCAAAGACATAGTGCATCAATCATGTTGTTGAGCTAATGTTGTTGATGTAGCATTGAAGATCCATTTGTAAGCATTGTTCCACATCCAATTTGAGATCGAGATCTACATTCTTCATGGACACTTCATTTTAGTATGCAGATTTTCATTTCAAGACATCATTCCAAGCTATCATTATTCATGTTTCATGTTCATTTTTCATTGCTTCATCACAAATTTTAATTGCCTAAATGGGGTTTGACCAAGGAAAACCCATATTTCCTAACAAAAAAATACTCTTTCTCTCTCTTTGTGTGATTGTAGGTTTATAGGTTGAAGGAAAAAGTGGATGTGAAGCCCTCAAAAGTACCAAAATGACAAAGTTGCAAAATTTGTCATGAAAAGTTGTCAAGGTTCACAAAAACATAAATCTAGAGCAAGATATCCAACCAATTTTCATGAAATTAGTGGGAAGGTGCTTATTTGATCCATCTTCAAAGGCTCGCAAAGTTTCACTTCAAAAAAATTATCCTAGGATACTTCGCGAAAAAATGGGACCGATATGCCACTTGTGGCGTATGAGTCCCAATACACCTATTTTCAAAAAAAAATTGTAGATCTTGATTCAGTGATTCCAATGCTCAGAAACCCTAATCTGGGACTAAATTTTCTAGACTAGTGTATGAGTCATAGTGAGCATCAAACAACAAAATTTCAAGGTTTTTGAGCTTTTTTTGACCTAATATCTCTTCTAGATGCACCTCTATTCATTCTCAATTTGTTAATATGCATTTTAGTTTCATTTCCTAGGTCATCTAGTTAGGTTTTTCACATTGCATTCATTTATTGTCTTTGCAAGCCCTAGCTTGGTGGTGAACCCCTTTTATACCTCTAATCACACCCTAGGACATCCCTATTGTAGATCTCTTTCCCCTTTACATCCTTGTATTGAGATATCTAGGCTTTCCTTGAATGAAACTTGAAGGAAATAGGTCTAGGACTCTAAATACCTAGTTTGTGTTCCACCTCCTAAAAGGTGGAACACCTATTTTCTTCATCTCATTTTGGTGAACCTAGCCTTTAGAACACCTCATTTTTTATTAGGAGTGCATCATAGTACTAGATCTAGCTTCCATTAACTTTTCATTAGTTTTTGCATTAGTTAATTTGCATCCAAGGTTTCTAAATTTTGCATTAGTGAAATTGCATATAGGTTGCATTTTTGCATCTTGCATAATTAATTTTTATTTGAAAACTATAATTGAAATTAGTCTACACATCATACAAACAAGAAAGTATAAATTCCACTCATAATTTTCCAAAATTTATGGAAAAACCCCAATCTAGAACTCATACACCCCTTTGGGCGGTTTAATCCAAGTATAGGTTGTTTTTCTTGGTTTCTAGGTATTTTCTAGTGACTGTTATTCACTATTTGAACCCCTAAAAAACCTTGATTGGGACTCATATGCCCCTCTAGGAGATTTAGTCACATATCAAGCTTGAAAGTGCCATTTACAACATTAAAAGCCTCATTTATGTACTTCTTAAGCTTGCTAGTAACCTATAGTATCAGTCTCAAAAGTTTTGGGAACTTTTGTTTTATGTATTTAGGTCAAATCATCCATCTAGTGTAGTCATTTTTAAAGAATTTCAAAAATCATTTCAGCTATGTGGGACATTTTTTTACATTTTTGAAGCATTTCATAAATTAGATAGTTTAATTTTTTATGTTAGCATGTTTGCTAAGAGATGTGGTTTTGATATGGTTAAGAATGAATTACATAAATAAAACATCCCCTCTTATGAGTTCATTGTAGAGCATAGAGATGGGGTCATTAAGAAACATGTTAGTCATCCCTCCACTATCTTTCCAAGTTATGAAAACATCTTTGAACACGAGAAACAAACCATTGACACAATCCTTAGTATCACTTTTCCTATCATTCATTCAAACCCTATTATCTCTCCCATTGGTGAGGATGATATGATACACAAAGATACAAGCACAGACAATCATGAAAACCATATTTTTTCTTCTCGATATCTCTCAAGTACGAGTGATGAAGGTATATTGGTGAAAGAAGATACAATCATTGTGAATCATGAGAGTCTTGATTTTCTCTCTCCTCCTCCCCCTTGGTAAGATATTATGACACAAGACGATGAGATCATTAACACTACTTTACCTAGTCTCCCTTCATCTCCTAACACCTCCCCTACTTATGAGAATGCTTTAGTGAAAGATGATACAATCATGAATGATCATAAAAATCACATCTATAAGGAGGGCATGTGGATTGAAAGTGATAAAATTATCTCTCCCCTTCTTAATTTCCCTAACATTTTGAAATACCTATTCAAACAAAAGTATCCAATCATTCGCAAGCATGGAAATCATAGTTGTCCTTCTCTTGTTGCCTCTTGTACTTGTAATGAAGTTACTTTACAAAATCTAACCAATGAATGTGATGAACCTCTTAAAAGCTCTCCTATTAGGGTAGATATTAGGGCACAAGAAAATGTGAGCTTATAAAATAAGGATGAAATCATGGACAATCATAATAATCAAATTGGACCTTCTCCTAATATCTCTACTATTGGTAAAGAAGATACTTTGATGTTAGAAGATCAAAGCAATAAGAGTCACAATAATATTAGTTTCCTCTCTTCCCCTAGGGAAAACATTACTAATAAACAAGGCAATCCAACCATTTATAACTCCCTTACTTGCTATGAAGTCATTGAATTCCATGAACATCTAGCTTGTAGTTCTCCGAAAAACTCTCCTCCTAGGGAAGATATCATGGTGCAAGAAAATTATAACATTGAAAATAGTGATATAGTTTCCTTAGATGAAGATAATGAAGTAAAATTATACTCTCCTTCAGTAATGGAAGTTAATATTATTCATCCTCAACTCATCCTTTACCCACCTTCACACAAACCTCAAATATAAAACAAACCTGAACTTATCCTTAACTCACCTAAGAATAATGTTTCACAATAGCCAAGTTATAATACCATTGTGCATACATATAACACTAGAAAAAATCCACAATGAAGACAAACACCTTCAACATATCTCCCATTTCCTAACCCTATTTTTCCTGGCCCTCCTCGTTTCCCTTTACAAGGTGGAAATGAGTATGATCTTATTTAACAACTTAAGAACACTCCTACTAAGATATTCTTATGGAACCTTCTAAGCCTCCCCTCATTATCATAACATTATTCAAAGTGCCTTACAACAAGTTCCTACCCCCTACTATGTAATCAAATGAAGTAGAAACCCAAATTCAAGCTATAACTCCAAACAACATAGGCATTACTTTTCATCAACATGAGCTACCTCCCTTGGAGATGAGAAAGAAAAATGATTCCTTCATGATAATAGCCATCTATGATGGGTGGGGAATAAAAATAACCCTTTTTGACAATGAATCCTCCCTTAATGTGTGTAGTGTGACCCTTTTGGATAGACTTGATGTGGATAAATCAATAATTGAACTTGATTCCTTATCAATTCAAGGATTTGACCAGGTAGGAAAGAAACCAATTGGTGTGATTACTTTGCCTATTACAGTTGGAAAGACTAGCTTACAAAATCTGATTCATGTTATGCCTCATGATATTTTATACAATATTCAATTAGGAAGACCTTGGATTCATGAGATTCATATGGTGCCTTCAAATCTTCATCATATCATGAAGTATGTCTATAACAATAAAGTATACCAAATTGAAATAGACCTCAAGCCTAAAATTTGCTTACAAGTTCAAAAAGGAACAAGTCCTATGAACACTTTAATTCCAACTTCAAACATAGAACCTATGAAAGAAGAGAAAAAAGAGAAAGAAAAATCAGAACATCATGAGGAAGTCATGAAGCTACTAGAGGGTGATCCCACAATAGTGGTTTACAATTTTTGGCCAAACTGGACACTGAAACTATATTTTTAACTAAATCTTCACATTCTGGCACCTATAGTGGCTAAACCATGAAGAACTTGAAGATGATGCAAACTAGAGTCTCATCAAATTTTTTCTGTAGATTCTAAAAATATTTTTTCCAAAACTTTTGGAATCAGATTGTACTTATTTTTCCATCTCCCATGAAAACTGGTTTTATTCAGAAAATAATATTTTTAAAAAGTGACGCACACTGTATAATGCATAACACTTTTTCCATGAAGGATAAAATTCTAATTCTTTTGAATTTAGATTTTTAACTCTGATATCTAGTGCTTCCACTTAGTTAGATAGTTTTTTATTGAATATTTTTTCTTTAATCAAGTTTTGAAGTCAAACCAATTATAATTCAGACATAGCACGACCTTATAACACGTAACTTTTTTTTTATATATCGAAATTCAAATTTTTTTTTTTGTTGTATCAAGGACTTCAATATCTAGTGCACTCATATTTTTCAGATTTTTTTTCTGATAATATGTTGTTTTTCCACATGTGCAGAACATAGAGCTTCATTTTTGATGAAAAACCTATGTTTAATAAAACTAAAAAAACAAATACATAATAAAACCAAAACATATTGAAATTATATTCATTGGATAGCTCATTCTGAGGATTACCATAATCATTTGAAATAAATTTTAAATGAATTAATTTGATCCCCCAAAAGGTAAATCAAAAGTGATTTTTTATCAGCATTTTGATAGGTGTAAAGGAGACTCATTTATAGGTATGGTTTAAAACTAGTGAGCTTCTATCCAAGGGGGTTTGATCTAAGGTGGTTTGATCAAATCCTCTTCAATTGGAATCCTTAAAATGGATCTTTTTAAGGCTTAAATCATTATATTTTCTAGAAATATGTGATTTCAGCAAAAAATAGCTCCTCTCAGAAATTCTAAACCAGATTTATGGGATCACCCTAGAAGATGATTGGGGTTCCTTAGATTTCACATCATTCATTGGAAAATACAAGATCGTAGACAAATATTCTGAAAAGAGAAAAGAAAAAGTGATAATGTCAACACAAAATTTAGAAGACCCTTCAAGAGCATCCACTTCAAACACTTTAGAAGAAGAAGCAAATTACATAACAAAATTTGATTAAATTAATTATGAACAACCACCAAATCCAAAAGAAATGAAAAAGATTTATGGAAAAGGTTATCAACTTCTGAAACAACTTGGGTATAGAGGAAAAGGATGTGGTGCTAGAGAAAAAGGTATTTGTGTCTCTATAGATCCTAACATGCAAGGAACGACTAATGGTCTTTGTTATTTTCCCTTGAAAGGAACAAACAAGCCTTCACTTAATATCGACACTACCACAAAAGATCCTTCAAAGACAACTTTAACATTAGTGCATCTTGAATTGATAGACACTAGTGGTCTTGATTATTATCCTTTGAAAGAAATGAAAGAAACAATGAAATCCTTTCTTAACATTAATGTCATCACACAACACACTAATGATTGGAGTTTGTTAGATTTTTAACCTTCCTTTAAAGAAGAGTAAAAAATATTGCAATCTAAGAGTCTTGTGTAGGTATGACACCTTGTACTAAGGAGGAGATATCTTTGTTGAAAAATAAAGAAACATCTTCTACTATTAATCAAGAGAGTATCTTGTCGAGACTGCTCCAAGATTGTTTGATATCTCTCCCTCCAACAACATGGAATAAATTCTACTATAAGAGTTAATTTTGTGCATATCACAGAGTTCATGGTCATTTTACTAATGAACATAAGTCTTTGAGTAATCAAATTCAACATCTTAAGAAGTGTGGTGCTCTTCCTTTTGTTGAAGCATCTAGTTCCTTTAAGTGATACTAATTTTCACTCTAGCATGTTTCTCATCAATCATCTTGGCACATCCTTGTCTTGCACTAAGTGGGGGCAAGGGGTTAGGTAGCCTTGTCCTCATATGTCACTTGTCATTATCTCTTTTGGCTAGTTGACCACCTTTCATATAAATATAAGAGCAAGCTTGGGATGTGGACGACATTCCTTAAGTTGAATCGCATGTGATGTACTAAGTTTTGGGGTAAATCCCTTATCCATGATGTAGTTTCATTCGGGAACATATGACTTGGCATAGGGCTTTCCAAATAAGCTCTCATGTCTTCTTCTAATTTAAAGCAATTTATCACAGCGATGGTAACAACTACTTTAAAGTGGGGGAATACATCGGCACACTCACTGTGCAATTTTCTTTATTCTTGTGGTGCATCTTTTTGTCGGTGATGTCATTGGGTTTTGATTTCCTCCAAGAGCATGATACTTCTTTGACTTGTCCTCTCTTGGAGACATTATGCACAATGTTCCCTAAGAGGAGACCTTACATGAACTAAGAAAAATCCCTTTGAATGTATCTTACACTATTTCACATTTACAATATATGTTATATAGGTAACTGCACCAATCTGTGACACAATTTTGGCTCTTAAGATGCCACTTTTTTTCTGAAATCAGTAAAATCTGATTTACATAAGAAAATGAAGATAGTTACGCTCAAAATTTTAAGATGTAGAAAGAAAAAAAGTTGAAGTGCTTTGAGTCTAGTTTCTAAGCTACTATTGTTTTTTGAAATTAATGAAGATTAGGGGTCTCAAAAAGGGGGGGCCCAAATGAGGTCTTGTTTTTTTCATAAAACATAGTATAGCGCCTGAGGGCTCCCCCCTTTTTGGTTAACTTTTTTCTAGAATTTCAAAACTCCCAACGGTGAGAAATTAGCTAGCACCATGTAGTTTATCCTCCTTCTTTCGTATAATTTTTTTAATGAATATATAATATTTTATGAATTTTCAAAGTAGACACATCCTGAAAAGCTGAAATTTGAGAATGCTCCCCCCCAATTTTTTTGCAAACTAATCAAAAATTGATTCTTTTTTCATCATGTTTAGAATGGAGTCTAGTTTCAAAAAACGTAATTTGTTTCACGTTTCGATGAACGTGTAAAAATCTATCCTAAACCTAGCACATGTTGGTTTTTGACCAAAAACGAAGGCATTTACAATAGAACCCATGGATCAAAACCTTAACTAAATCAAAATGAAAAAAGAATTATATATTTAGATAGCTAAGAGAGAGTTTAACGCTATCATGGTTTTTTTATAAACTTGCATTGAAAGACATGCAAATGAGACAGGGAGCACAAACGAAAATATGAGAAAAATTGGAAAATTCTAGTAATTAACACATCCAAAGTAGGCCATTTGGCATGCACCAAATGTGATGAGTCATTTGGTGTGCACCAAATGTGATGAGTCATTTGACGAGCACCAAATGGCCTACTTTGCACAGAACTAGATTTTCACTTTCTTTGTCAGGGAAACTATATACATGAAATAAACATTTAAGTATAAGTTGGCATTTACATATGGACATTTATTTTCTTATACTTTAAGTTATATTTCATGTATATATAGGCAGGATGTTTGAGAGTGGTTTCAAATCTCTAAGAGTTATAATGCAAGTTCTAGTTTTTGGAAGATCTTAAAAATTTCAAACTTAGTCAAATTTTAGTAATCAACATGTCAAATTTCAGTAATTAGGAGGTCAAATTTTAGTACTCAGGAGGTCAAATTTCATCTTTCTCTCTCTATCTCACTCATTTTCATCTCTTATTCTCTAGACCTCTCTCTCTCTCTCTCACTATCTCCATCCCTTTATCTCACAATATCTTCCTTGAGCTCAAGAACTATGTCTCTACATGTCCATCTCTCTCTCCTTCCCTCTCCAATATCTATCTCCCTCCCTCCTTCCCTCTCTACATTTTTCTATCTCTCATCCCTCTCCTTTAATCTCTATATATATCTCTCTACTCTCTATACCTACCTATCCTTCCATCCCTCCCTCTCCTCTCTTTCTCTCTCTCTTTGCTTCCCTTGCTCTCTCCTCCCTTCTCTACTCTCTATCTTGCCATTCTCTCTCTCCTTCCCTCTCTAGTTCTCTCTATCTCACTTCTCTCTCATTCCCTCCCTCCCTCCCTCTCTAATTTTCTCTATCTCCCTCTCTCTCCTTCCCTTTCTACTTCTCTTTATCTCACCTCTCTTTCTCCCCCTCTCTCTCCCCCTCTCTCTTCCTTTCACCCACCTTTTCTCTCTACTTCACTCTATCTAACCTATCCCTCTATACATCTCTCTCTCTCCCCCTCCTTGCATATCAATCTCTCTACCTTCCTCCTTATCTCTCTAATTTTAATCTCCACCACACATCTCTATCACCTATCTCACTTCTCTCTTTCCCCTTCCCTCTCTACTCTCTTTCTCTCTATCTCACCCCTCTCTCCCTACCTATCCCTCCCTCCTCTCTCTTATCTCTCTCACCTCTTTCTCTCCATCCCTACCTCTTCCTCCCTCTCTCCTTCCCTCTATAATTCTCTTTATCTCCTCCTCCCTCTATCTACCTAGACCTCTCTCTATTTTTGTCTCACCTCTCTCTCCATCCCTACCTCTCCCTATATCTCTTCTTTCATATCTACTTCTCTCTACCTAGTTGTCCCTCTATACCTATTTCTCTCTCCCTCCTTGCCTCCTCTCTCTCGATATCTCCACCTTCTTTCCCTCTCTAATTATCTCTCTATCACCTCTCTCTATCTCTCTCCTCCCTCTCTACTCTCTCTATCTCTCCCTCCCTCCCCCTCTTTCTATCTCTCCTCTCTCCCTCTCCCTCTTTCTATCTCTCTTTTCCCTCTCTCTACCTATATCTCTCTCCTATCTATCTCAACTATCCATCTTTACCTATCCCTCCCTCCTCTCTCTCTTCCACCAAAATTCACTCTACATCTCTTTGTCTAGCCTACCCCTATATACCTCTTTTTCTCTCCCTCTCTCTTTCCCTCTCTCAATCTATCTACCTTCATCATTACGCCTCTACTTATCTCTATCACCTCTCTCTCCCCCTCCCCTCTTTAATTTCTTTCTCTCTATCTCACCTCTCTCTCCTTAAATATCCCTCCCTCCCTCCTCTCTCTCTGTCTCACCTATCTCTCCCTCCCTACCTCTTCTTCCCTCTCTCCTCCATTCTCTACTTCCCTTTATCTCCCCTCCCTCTCCTTACCTACCTCTCTCTCTCTCTATTTCACTCTCTCACCTCTCTCTAAATCCTTATCTCTCCCTCGATCCCTACCTCTCCATCCATCTCTCCTTCCCTCTCCACTTCTCTATATTTTCCTTTACTCTCTCTACCTACCTCTCTCTCTCTCCATCCCTACCTCTCCCTCTAACTCTCCTTACCTCTCTACTTATCTCTGCCTACCTATCCCTCTATACCTCATTCTCTCTCTCTCCCTCTCTCCATCCTTCCCTCTCTCAATCTATCCACCTTCCTTCTTCTCTCTCTAACTTCTCCCTCCCTTCCCCTCTCTCCTTACCTCTCTACTCTATCTCTATCTCAACTCTCTCTGCCTACATATATATCATTCCATCATCTCTCTCTCTCTCTCTCTCTCTCTCTCTCTCTCTCTCTCTCTCTCTCTCTCTCCTACCCTCTCTCCCTCTCTCAGGTCTCTCTATCTCTCTCTCGTTTACCCTTAACCCTTAAAACCCTCTACCCTCTATCTCTCTCCCACTCCCTCTCTCTCTTTCTCTCTCT
>CM021102.1:370994686-371007082 GCA_007115665.2 Sequoiadendron giganteum
TTTGAGAGGCCTCTCTTCCTTTATATGAATTCTTTCCTTTGCCTTCAAATTTTCTAGAAAAAGTTTTGAAACCACATTTCATTACCCTATGCTCTTCTAAAATTTCCTTTCTTTTCATTTGATGGCTGTGATATTGTATTTTAGAGTTTTTAAATCTGCAACAACTAATTGAAATTGTTTGGTTTTGGAGAATCCAAGAAATTTAGTTATAAGGAAATTGTCTAACATTCCAGAAACTTAACTTCAGACCCAATCACCATTATCCTTTTCACTCCAAAGTTAGTTGTTCCACCATGCAATTATTTTTTTTTTTTTCTTCCAGTTACAATTGGTACGACTGGGTCTTATTAATTTCCAGCAAATAAATATTTATTTTTATTATTTTGGATCAAATAAAAATCCTATAGCATTCAAACAATTTCTTCCTTTGATTTCAACTTAAATACGTTTTCTACAACCATCCTCTGCACTTCAAACAACTTAATAGAATGTGAAGAGGCTGCCCTAACAATTTCTCATATTTGGCTAGAATCAAATAGTAACCCTGTAGTAGAATCAAGCCTCTCAAAGGTTTCCATTATTGATGAACTATTTGAGGTGCTTTCAATTTTTGAAAATGAAGAGGTGCTAAAAACAATATAGAGATAAATAATCATTAAGTACTCGTTGAGGCATTCACCAAGAAGATCTATATTTGTTCTTTGAATGACAAGAGAGAAACTACTATTTATTTACATTCTTCTTAAAGTCAATTTTTTGATTTCAAACCAATTTTATTCATAAATTTTTTCCTTATGAATTGATGGAAAGAGTTGTATGAGAAATTTAATTTGTGAAAAATCATAAAAAATCTGATATTGCTATTAGGATTCAATAGTATAGTTTTACAAGTCAAACTCATTGACACATGTTTCATGAGTAGTGGTTCACAAGAACCCATCTATGATGATAATGAATGGTCCACTTATCACTCATGGCATCTAGGTGATGCTCACAAAGGTGAAGCACTAGGCCTTCCCGGGAGGTTACCCATCCTAGTACTACTCTATCTCAAGCATGCTTAACCACAAAGTTTTCCCCGAGGTTAAGCCCACTTATCTTGCAATCCCATTTGAAAAACCCTCAACAAGTGTTGTGCCTTATGAACCATTCATTATAGAGCCCCTTTATCTTATCAATTGATAAGTATTAGGTATTTTCCACAACATGTCAAATTGTGATATTGCTATTAGGATTCAACTGTGTAGTTTTACGAGTCAAACTCATTGACCCATGTTTCATGGGTAGTAGTTCACAATAACCCATCTCTCATGATAATGAATGGTCCACTTGACACTCATTGCATCTAGGTGATGCTCACAGAGGCGAAGCACTCTAGGCCTTTTTGGGAGGTTACCCATCCTAGTACTACTCTAGCTCAAGTGCACTTAACCACAAAGTTTTCCCCAAGGTTAAGCCCACTTAGCTTGCAACCTCTATGAGCATCACCTAGATGCAATAAGTGTTAGGTGGACCATTCATTATCATGAGAGATGGGTCCTTCTGAACCACTACTCATGAAACATGGGTCAATGAGTTTGACTCATAAAACTACACGGTTGAATCCTGATAACAATATCACAATTTGACAGATTGTGGAAAATACCTCCTACTTATCAATTCATAGAAAGTTATTCTTATTTTTGTTGTTGTTCAATCTCTTAATGAAATACTAATTTATAAAGCCACCTCTTTCTAGAAATGTATATTTTTATTCATATATGAAATAGTGAAAATACATAAATTATTCCCATTAAATATAGAAGTATTAGAAGTATTAGTTTGTTTATTTTATAAAATAATTACGCATGTTATTGTAATTTGTTATGAACTAAATGGAACAAATAATCAATCATTTTCTGTTATAATCTTCTCATTTATTAATGCAAATATCTCCAAACAATTTATGGGTTTTGTTCCTCTATTCACTAGCTTTTTGTAGCATTTTGAATTTTTAAATTTTGTTAACAAATAAAAAAGTTGTCACTGTTTTAGTAGGACTGTGTTATTTTGATTTCTAGTGAATTTTAAGTTTTCAAATTTTAAATGTTTTCAAGTTATTAGTCAATGCCATGCTCAAAAAATATTGTATATTTTGTGTCTATGGAAAGTTACCTTCTGAGATAGATGTCAAATGTGGGTAATCAAGGAGCGTGTGTAATGTCTCCTTTTCAATAACCACTCAAGATTATTACTTAACCTTTTAATTCTCGAAGGCTAAAAGTGAATTTAGAGAATCCTTTAATTAATTATTTAATATTGTCTGGAGGGTCAAGTTAAAATTAAAAGGTAATATTAAGTAATTAATAAAGGTTATAAAGTGACTTTAAGTGAAATATTAAAAAGGTAACTTTATTAAGCCACTTTATTATTTTGATAGGGAAATTAAAGTGAGTGTTTTAAAAAGATGTTGGGAGTTCATTCTCATTCATTTTGGAATATTATTTTTTTGACTTCATTTTGGAGAGCTTTTGAAAGTTTTGTGGTCTATGGGTTTGGAACCTTAAGATACCAATTTCGGTAGTGAAACTATCTATCCTAGATGGAATTTGTTGAGGAAGTCACTCTCGGAGTTTGTTTCTATTTGCATTGAAGGTTGACTTTATGCAAGAGTTTGATATTCAAACCTAGCCTAAGTGATTAATTGTTGGGAAATGTTACTATCTCCATTCTTGTATCTAGCGTGAGAATTCATAGAAGTTAGGTGCATGGTTAAGATTATTTTTGTATATCTATATGGACGCCATATTTTGGTGGGTCTGGTCCTTGTTAAAGGAGGACCCATTAATAGACTTCCAACGTGGTATTTTGGCCCTTTTAGCAGAGGCGTGAAATTCATTGGGGGTTTATTTAAGCGATTCAAACCTAGGCGTGTATATTGTTCTCAATATTGGACGTTATTCACTCTATATGTTGAATTTGAAGTGTTTATATGTATCCATGAGGGTTAATTTAGAGCTTTGAGGCTAGGCATGTGAGTCGCTGCTTGTAGAAGGGTTATCCTAGCTCACCTTCAATCTATTCTTACTCCATGTGGGATGTTAGAGTTTGTACCAGTGTGTTGGGTGAATAAAGGATAAATTTTTGTAGTCTGCAAGAATTCTAAGACATCTTTGAGGCGGCTCGAGTTCAACTGGGATCCTTGGCAGTGCAACTTCCAAGTTTGGTATATTGTGTTCATGTATTCTTAAGTTTCTGAGTCTGCAATGTTGTAAAATGATAAGGAAATGTGCACATAACCTATTGTTTAAAGTCTTCTATTGTTGCACATTTATTTCAGACTTATGTATCTTCAAAAATTATCATTAAATCTACTATTTCAGTATGTTGTTAATGTCAGTGCTAGTATATAGAGTATAGTTGAAGAACTCGGCAATATAATGTTGTTTCAGTCCTTGCCAAAAGTTGTAATGAATGTACTAAAGGTCATTGAAATGCAAGGAAATTTAATGTGTTCAACTACTGCTCATATCTTGATATCTATTTCCATTAAATGATATTATTTGCATGTACAATACTTATCACTATTTGATAAAATTAAGTCTATCAAATTGAAACAATCAGAAAAACTTTGTACCTTCCGAAAATGATCATTATAGCGTGGATTCTATTTTTCCAGATGTACTTTTATTTTTCTATATACGATATTATGCTTTGCCAATCTAATTAGACCATTGAGATAAAGGGATTTATTTATATATTATTGCTCTTTTCCATATCCTAGTATCAATCATAACATGTTCTAGTATGATATAAATGCATTTAGATATACTAGGCATGCACTAGATTCCATCATATTCGTTGATTTCTTTCTTCTAAGCATCTTGTGCAGGGTCAATGGTTCCTCATGTCAGGAAGAACTCTCTGGGGAAGCGTAAGCTTCATGGTTGGGCGAAAAAAACTCTTGGACCATGTTCTCGTCTCTCGACTTGTAGATGACTATGAGGGTCGATGGCGGTCGAAGACTACATTATTTAATATCTCCACATTATTATTGAATTGTTATTGTATATTTATTTTTAGATTGTACATTTATTGAATTGTGAATGATTATTGGATTAAAATTATGATGATTCCAGTGTACATGTGTACATTACTTGTACTCTAATTATATTATTATTATGGCTTGTTGGAAGTTAACTACCTAAGTCAACTATTGTATCACATTATCTCATTTACTTATGATTCATGTATTGATAATATGCCATATGACATCATGGCTTATACAAAGATACTTCCCTTGTATTGGTGTAAATGAAATTATTTCTTGTTGTTATGATTTATTTAATGTTATTCAAAATTTGCACGTTACATTTGGTATTAGAGCTCTAGGTTAAACATTAGGGCCTTTGTCTACTACACCAAGATGCAAAACTTAATCCAGATCATTTCATAGAAATTACAGAAGCACTATAATATTTGAGTTATGTTTTTTGATGTGGTTTTTAGTATCTTGGTACATGATCGTGTAAGTACTTGTTTTGGTGAGTCAGTGTTTGAATCCTTGAATGGGTGCCTTGGGTGGAATTTAGTGAGTTCAGTGTGAATCAACCCATGCGGTGTGTTTTACGAGGAGGATTTCCTCCTAGATCTTAACACACTTGACAAGGATGGAAAGATACCCCTGGTTGACAATCTCTTGAGTAGGGAATGATCACTCTTTGATGAGTTTCTCGTTGTGTGAGAAATTTGGTTGGGTCTTTGCATATGTGATTGTGATGTTGGTAGCAATTATTGTTGCCATTTTCCCCTGGTATGATATGTTTGAGAAATAATTTCTAGTGAGGGTTAGTTATACCCTTGAGTTTTACGAGAAGTTCTTTCATGTGCAATTGCTATCTCGATGTCTTGAGTATGTTGATTATGAATGTGTAGTGACCTTAAGTGGTCTTGCATGTTATCTTTGGATGTCTGAATATGGATGCATTGATTGGAATTGGTGCTAATGTTTTGGATTATGATAGGGTATTATGAAATTATCTTATGTGACTTATGCATTGTAAGTAATGTGGGTATGTCTTATGCCTGAAATGTAAAAATGTGTTCTTTTGGTAATGTTTCTTATGGTGCATTGTATATTGCACTCTTAGTAAAGTATCATCGTATGTGTGAACTGATCATATAAGTTCATTTATGGAATGTTACATTGTCATAATATAATATCTAGGTCATTGACTTATGTCCCCAAATCATGTTGTCCTTGGGATTCTTGTGAAAACCTAGAAAGGTATTTGGTATTGTTTTCCTCTTCCATGAAATGCATGTTTAATTGTTAAAATAAATTATGCTTATTAGTCCAACCATATGCTAAATTGTCTTAGAACCTCAATTGTAATGTTCCTTGTGAAAGACACAAATATCATTTTGTTTTACCATATGGTAGTGATGTATGATGTGGGTAATGTGTGTATCATTGTATGTAATTGTAAAATTCCTCGTTAAAGTGGCACTTAGGTAAATCCCTTCCCTTTTATGGATAAAAATTGTGGATATCATAGTAAACCTTGCAGATTCCTTCTTGCATTATGATGTGATCATGTTGAGATGAAGTGTATGAGTTAGTGTGGTTCTCATTAGGTATGGTTGAGTGAAACTGATGGATTATGTTAGTATTATGTTTAAGCATACTCTTTCTAACACACTTTTGATGTAGCACCCCCAAGGTGTTATGTAGTTACTCCCTCAAATGTGGCTAACCCTAGTCACTCAATTTATGTAATCATTATTTTCAAGTTGATGTTTTATTTTAGTTATTGATGAATTCTCTAATCATTGATTATGGATTGGGATTGATTTTTTTTTTAATTTTCTTATGAGTAGGCAAGTCGACAAATTTTTCATCTCTATTTTGTGGCCCTTGGTCACATTTGACTTATTGTTTCATTGTGCACACATTTTATGATTTACTATTGGAATTGATAATTCTCCATCTTAGGTTGTATTTTATCCTTGTGGTGGCTAGTCTAAAATGTTTGAAATTGTTGATCCTATTATATGTTATATTCATTCCCTATAATGTTCATAATGAAACTCTGATAGAATGTATAAGGGAGCAGGTGACATAGAGTGTGCTAAGTCTTGGTGTTCATGTTAATTATAATATTAGTTCTTAAAGTATTGTTCATAATGAAATGGAAATAGAAGATGTGTGGTATTCAATTTTTTTGAAATACTTGTATTCATATGGTTTATGTATTTGAGTGACTTTGAGGTGTGTCTTTGTGATTGGAATTGAGTGAAGTATATTCAAATCTCATATGAGAGTGATTTTGAAATTATACGTTCTCTAAGTAAGAACAAATGTGTGACTATTTGTGTTGAAATGTGTCTAAATATATGATCTAGTAGATGGTTAGATGTGATTTAATTCACCAATTGGGTGTACTCTTTTTTTTGGTAGCTTTTCTTGTTGTGGTCTTGTGACTACATTTCCTAGAACCATGAAATTAGTTGGATGTTTTGTCAAGGTGTCATGGGAATCTAAATCCATTTTATTGATAACATGAAGATGCACATTGAGTTTTTTGGGTATGAAGGTGTGTTAATAAGTATACAACACATATAATTATGTTTGTAAATTATACTATTTATGTATGCCTTTGTTAAGGTGCTAGTTAAGGTTGACTTGGTGGTTTTTGGGAGTTTCACATTGGTTGTTTAATGGTTTTCCTAGCTTAAGGCTAGAAGTAGATGTAGTTCTATTTTAGGAATTGGTTATCTTGAAAATTCTTATTGGTTGAATCTTGAGGTGGTCATTGGTCTTCTTTCCAATAGTGAATTTTTGATCTTGTTGGGTTGTTAAACCCTTAGGATGGTCATAGTGAGTGTCATGATAGTGAAGATTTGAATTTTTCTCCATGCTTTGTGTTCAATTGTTTCGATTGCAAAGCCTCATTGTTGGAGGGATTATGCCTTTCAAAGGTAGTTTCCTAGATTCTTGACTCTATGAAACCTTGTGATATATCTAGTTTCACTCAAAGGACCTAGTGTGGTTATAAGAACCTAGTGAGTAATGCCATAGTTGGAGGAAAGTGAAATGGAGAAAATAGGTGTTCCACCTTTTAGGAGGTGGAACAAAAACTAGGTGTTTGGGGTCCTAGACCTATTTCCTTCAAGTTTTATTCAAGGAAACCCTAGAGATCTCAATCCAAGGATGTAAAGGGGAAAGAGATCTACAATAGGGATGTATTGGGGCATGATTATAGGTATGAAGGGGCTTCATCACCAAGCTAGGGCTTGGAAAGACAAGAAATGAATGCAATGTGAAAAACCTAACTAGATTACCTAAGAAATGAAACTGAAATGTAGAATAACAAACTGAGAATGAACAAAGGTGCACCTGGAAGAGAGATGAGGTCAAAACAGGCTCCAAAACCTTGAAACTTTGTTGTTTGATGCTCACTAGGACTCATATGCCTGTCTAGGTGATTTATTCCCATATTACGGTTTCTAGGTAGGAACAAAAATTTGGAATTACTAAATTAGGATCTACAAAAAAAGTCTGAAAATAGGTGTAGTGGGACTCATACACCACAAGTGGCATATCAGTCACATTTTCTTGCGAAGTGTCTCAAGAGAATAATTCTGAAGTGAAACTTTGTGAGCCTCTAAAGATGGATCAAATAAATACTTTCCCACTGATTTCATGCAAATAGGTTGGATATCTTTCTCTAGATCCGAGTTTCCATGAGCCTTGACAAATTTTCATGACATCTTTTGCAATTTTATCATTTTTGTACTTTTGAGGTCTTCACATCCACTTTTTTCTTCAACCTATAAACCTAAAATCACACAAAGAGAGAGAAAGAGTGGTGTTTTGTTAGGAAATAGGGGTTTTCCTTGGTCAAACCTCATTTAGGTAATTAAACCTTGTGATGAAAAATGAAATGTGAACATGAAACACGAACAATGATACCTTCAAATGATGTCTTGAAATGAAAATATACAAACTAACATGAAGTGGCCATGAATAATATAGATATTGATCTCAAAATGGATGTGGAACAATGCTTCCAAATGGATCTTCAATGCTACATCAATAACATGCTTGATGCACTATGTCTTTCACATGATGATGGATCTTGAATTGCTGCAAGAAATGATGAAGAAATATTCCTTTGAATTCTTTAAAGATGCTCTTGAATGACCTTGAATACTCTTGTGAAGTCTTGTAATCATAAAATTTCTATTAGTATTTCTCTCTTGAAAGTCTTAGGTCAAAATGAATGAAATAACCTTGTATTTATACTTATTTATGTTGAATTTCCTAAAATTACAACACTACAAGCCAACATCATATCTAGGAGAATAGAATACTGCCAAGAATTTGAATTTAATTTAGGATTAATCCACATAGGAATCATACTCCAAAGTGGTATATGAGTCCCATTAGGCTAGGCTTTGGGACACATTTATTGAGAAATGCCTAGATTGATTTGAAATCTAGATCGGGGCTTCAAAACTTAGGTGGGACCCATATGCCCAAGGTGGCGTATGAGTCCCAAATCCCTAAATCCTAGCCAGACAATCCAAAAGCATTAATTTATGATTGGTCATTGCATGTGTCAAGATTGTCCTTGGAAAGATGCATTAATTAAGGCTTGTGGATGCAAAAATAGAGCCAAATAAGGCATAAAGAAGCCCAATTTATTAATGAAAACTAGATTAGTGTGAAAGTGTAAGAAAATGCATTACAACACCCTAAATAAGGCACAAGTATATCCATTTAGTTCACAAGGGCCCAAACAAGTGTGAAAATGTAAAGGGATACATTTAGCCCCCACTTTAGTGAGAGGAGGAACTTGCTTCAAACTCACATTAAAGTAGACAAAATCACATCAAGAGGGGTTCTAATTTACTAATGCCAGTAAGATAGGATGATAACAATCAAGAGGGTTGTACAAGCCCCCGGGATCAAGATCCTATGGAAAACCAACATAGGCACAAAAGAACACAAATGAAAAGGATATAAGGATCAACAAGGTGCAAGCATGCACTACCAAAGTTAAAGAAAATAAAAAATAAAATAAAAGGGGTGGATCAAGCTTCAACCATTTGTCCAACATGTTGTGGACCAAATCTAAGTTGTTTGTCCAAAAATGCACACTCACGTTGAGGCAATAGAACTCTAGGATGCCCACTGGGTGAGTACCCAAAAAGGTGAGACACATATGCACGCAGCCAATATGCGCCCACACACACAAATAAGTGGCTATGGGAAAGTCGGCTTCCCATTCAACCAAACCAAAACTATTCCTCCTAATAAATTTGATAAGACACCACACAACAATGAACTTTGAGCTTCATGAGGCAAGCAAAGCTTTATATGCTTGAAACTCATGAACAAAAAAGATAGCTCTATAGGAAAGCAAAGTGTATTATGCAAGGTGGCCATATGGGTAAGTGCACCAATTTGTGACACAATGTTGATGCCAAATTGCAAAAAAAATCCATAATAGGCCATATTGCACTAGCCAAATTTGGAGAGCGCCAAATGAATTGAATTTTGCAATGAGTGAACAAGTGTGAGTTCTCTTTCTTTTTGCAATGAATTTTGGAATTCATTTTTCTAAACTCTTTTATTTTTGCTTTCTCTTCCAAGGAAACTATATAAATGAAATAAACATTTAAGTATAAGTTTACATTTACATATGGACATTTAATTTCTTATACTTTAAGTTATATTAAATGTATATAGGCAGGATTTTTGAGAGATGTTTCAAATATCTAGGAATTATAATGCAAATTCTAGTTTTTGGAAGATATTAAAAATCTCAGACTTAGTCAAATTTCAGTAATCAGCAATTCAAATTTCAATAATCAGGAGGTCAAATTTTAGTAGTCAGCAAGTTGTATCAACTTTCTCTCTCCTTATCTCTACTCACTATCTCTCCACTCTCTCTCTCTCTCTCTCTCTCTCTCTCCCATAATCTCTCTCTCCCCTCTCTCTCTCTCACCCCTCTATCTCCTCCCTACATCTGCCTCCCCCCTCCCCTCTCTACTTCTCTCTATCTCTTCTCTCTCTACATCTCCTTCCCTCTCTACTTATCTTTATCTCCCCTCTCTCTCTCTTTACCTACCTCTCCCTCCATCACTTTGTATCTCACATATGGCTCCCTCCCTACCTCTTTCCCTCTCTACTCTCTATCTCTCCTTTCCCTCCCTCTACCTACATCTCTCTCTCACTCTTTATCCCTCTCTTCCCCCACTTTCTCTCTAACTCTCTCCTCTCTATCTCATAATTCTCTCTCCCTCCCTCTCACTCTCCCCTCTCTATCTCACCACTCTCTCTATCTCTCTCTCTCACACACAAACCTCTATCTCCCTCGCTAACACTCCCTCCCTCCATCCTTCCCTCTCTACTTCTCTCTATCTCTCCTCTCCCTCCCTCTCTCGACCTCACCCTCCCTCCACTTCTTTTTGTCTCTCCTCCCAATCTCTCTCACTATTGTCCCTCCCTCCCTCCCCCTCTTTCTCTCTCAATTGATCTTTTTCTCTATCTCACCATTCTCACTCTCACTCACTCACACACACACACCTCTATCTCCCTAACTCTCCCTCCCCTCTCTAATCTTTATCTCTCCTCTCACTTTCCCTCTCTATACATACCTTTCCCTCCATCACTCTCTCTCTCCATCCCTCTTTATCTCACTCATGCCTCCTTCCATACCTCTTTCCCTCTCTACTCTCTATTTCTCCTCTCCCTTCCTCTACCTACCTCTCTCTCTATCTCTCCATCCCTCTCTTTCTCTTTCTCTCTCTCCTCTGTATCTCACCATTATATCCATATCTACCTATCACCCCATCCTCTCTAAATCACCATTCCCTCTCTCCCAGTTTCCCTCCTTCCCTCTCACTCCCTCATCTCTAAATCAACATTCTATCTCTATCCCATTTTCCCTCATTCCCTCTCTATGTCTCACTTATCCCTTTCTACCTCTCCCTCCCTCCAACCTCCCTCTCTCTCTTTATCTCTATTTATCATTCTCTTTGTACCTCTCTACTCTCTATCTTACCACTCTCTCCATCTCACTCTCCCTCCTTCCCTCTCTCCCTCCTATTCATCCCTCTCTCCTTCCCTCTCTACCTACCTCTCCCTCCACTACCTACCACTCTCTCCCTCACCCATCTTTCTCTCTTACTCTCTCCTTCCCTCTCTACTTTATATCTCTCCCCCCTTCCCTCTCTAATCTATTTTTCTCTCTCCCCTTCCTCTGTCCCCTCATTTTCTCTCCTCTCACTCTCTCTCCCTCTCACACACACTCACCTCTCTCCTACTTTCCTCTCCCACCATCCCTCCACTCTCCACTTCTCTCTATCTATCTTCTCCTTCCCTCTATATTTATCTTTAATCTCCCCTCTCCCTCTCTTTACCCACTTCTCCCTCCATCACTATATCTCAACCGTGTCTCCTCTCTCTCTCTCTCTCTCTCTCTCTCTCTCTCTCTCTCTCTCTCACACACACACACACACACACACAAACACACCTCTATCTCCTCCCTACTTGTCCCTCCCTCCCCTCTCTAATTCTCTCTATCTATCCTCTCTCTACATCTCTTACCCTCTCTACCTATATTTATCTCCCCTATCCCTTTTTTTACCTACCTCTCTTTTCATCACTCTATATCTTACCTATGTTGCCCTACCTACCTAGGGTTGAGGTATTAAGGGTCAAGGGTTGAGGGTTTAATTTATAGGGTAGAGGGTAGAGTGTAGAGGGTTTAAGGGTTGAGGGTTGAGGGTAGAGAGCAGAGGGCTTAAGGGTCGAGGGATTAAGGGTTGAGGGTTGATGGATTAGGGTATAGAGTTTACTTGGGTTTAAGGGTTTAATGGTTGATGGTAGAGGGTATTGGGTTTAGGGTAGAGGGTATCGGGGTGAGGGTTGAGTGTTTAAGCATTTAAGAGTTGAGGGTATAGGGTATCGGGGTGAGGGTTGAGTGTTTAAGCATTTAAGAATTGAGGGTATAGGGTTGAGGGATTAGGGTAGAGATGGAGGGAGCGATGGAGGGAGAAGTGAGATAGAGAGAAGGAGAGAAGAGGAGAGAGGGATAGAGATATATGAGGGTTGAGGATCTAATGTATAGGATAGAGGGTTGAGAATTGAGGGTATAGGATTGATGGTTTAGGGTATTGGGTTGAGGGTATAGGGTAGAGGGTAGAAGGTTTAAGGGTTTAGGGTTGAGGGTAGAGGGTTTAGGGTATAGGTTTAAGGGTATATGGTTGAAGGATTAGCATTGAGGGTCTAATGTATAAGGTAGAGCATATAAGGGTTTAGGGTTTAGGGTTTAAGGGATGAGGATTAAGGGATTAAGGATTGAGGATTGAGGGTTAAGGGTTTAATGGTTTAGGGTTTAAGGG